>JAIGNY010001574.1:0-41859 GCA_020152595.1 Chiridota heheva | reverse complement strand
TTTGATGGTAAGTTAATCATTTGTGGTTAGAAAATTTCTTGTGGAAATTTTAAAGCAGGCAGTGTAATAATGATAAAGTTCTAGTAATATTAATTTAATGGGAATAAAATGCATCTCAAAACAATTGTACTAAAATAACTGATAATACAAAAGCAAAGATTTCAAAATAAATGTCAAATGATTTATTTTAAAAATAAACACCCAGTAAAACTAGAAATTTGAAGTTAGTACATCTCGCCTGGCATATATTTTTTATTTTCTCATTTTACAATTAGTAACAATGTATGTTTTTACAAGTAATATAGATTAGAAAAAATAAAAAAAGTGTTTAGACTTTTATGGCCATGGTTGGCAATTGTAAGTATCCACCCAGGTAATTAATAATGCAAACACAACTGCCAACCAAACATACATGTATCTGACCTGGCTAAACCTGTTCCACAAAACTCTATTGTTATGCAAATAACAAAATTAATATGAACACAACACTTTAATTAATTTACCATAGTATAATCTGACCACATCCTCACTACTTTAAGAGATATATACAAACAAGTAGTTAACATTTTATGCAAATATGCTAATCTAAATGAATATAGAACTCCCCATACTCATACATAATATTTAATATACATAGGTTTTAATCTGACCACATCCTCACTAATTCAAGAGACATATACACAAACAATTAATATTTTATGCAAATATGCTAAGCTTGGGTAATATTCACCTTCAGACAATATCGATATATCGCTAGATATATATATCGAAATATCGATATGCAAATTGCTAGACGTCACATTGAAATGATTTAACTGTTTTTTACCAGGTAATATTGCTCCAGCATAAAAAATGAAAAGTACAAATTTTAAAGTAAATTTACAGAATTGAATGGAAAATATGTACATAAATCTTAAAATAAACACCCATTATTCTGAAAGGAGTCGTTTTTTACATTGTCTCTTTCCCAAAAAATAAATCAGAGAAACATTGAAATTCCATTAGTTTCGACATATTATTTTTTTCACTATTTTCGTGGAACTGGTATATAGCTTCTTTTCTTTAAAATGAAAACGGGCCAAATGTACCTTTGTATGCTAGGTCCTACTTACTTGTTTTGAATTTCCTACTGAAAGGGCATTATCTTTGTACTCTTTTTTAAACACCTGGACATTCAGAGATCAATCAATATTTATAGAAAATGTCCTCTGCTACTCAAATTTGGATGAGTGGGGCTCAGAAATTAGAGATGTACCGGATCCAAATTTTTGGATCCGGCCGGAACCGGATTTTGCCGGATCCAGGTTGAAATCCGGCCGGAACCGGATTTTTCATTGCTTACAACAATTCTCATTATCTTAAGAAACAAAGGGAAAGGGGTGGGGGCAGGGGATTGTCAAGTCGGCTACTAATGGCTAGCAACCCAAATTTTTCGGAAAATAACAATTATTGGGCATATTGTGATGTAATCAAATCAAAATTAGTGAAAGTTCTGGATTAATCCTAACATGTACCAAATTTGGAAATTCAGGCAAAATTTGAAGATATTAATAAGAGGAAAGATTCTGGGTACTGTTTTAAGAAAAGTGTGATTTTGCGTGATTGTCTCAGCCCTATCAAGATATTAAAGTATGAAAACAACGAGCAATGTCTAAAAATTCAAAAATTACTGTGCACCTAAAGAGAACTGTCTATCCTCTTCATTTATCATCATAAATGGACTGTTAAAATTCAAGCCATACTTAATACATTTTGGGAGGGAGGGTGGGGTGAGGGATTAAATTCCCCATCTAATAAAAGTATAATAAATTATACATGCTTCTACACAGTGCGGAGTCTGACCTCGTTTGACCTGAAATTTTCACAGCTTGGTGACGTCACATAATTTTGAATCGGTGCTCAATGGACACGAAATATTTCCTAAAATTAATCTATTAAGTTAATGCACTAATCGTCATAAAAAAGATCACAATTATTTACTGTATATCACCAAAACACATATAACTGTACATACAAGTGGAAATAAGAACCCAAACACTCGTACATGTTGTGGAGTTAAATGAATTACGAAGATAGGTTCCGCATTGCTGTTACGTTGGCGTTCGATCGCGGTAGAAATTTGGTCAAAATATAACTTTTCGTGGATGAACCTTAAGCAAACTCTCTGTAACAATGTAATATAATGTTAAAAACATATCCATTTGGTTTTCTTTCAATATCTGTCTTTAATACGATCCCTTACATGTTTTCTCATGTACTTTTCGCGATAATGGCGGCCATGTTTTCTCTGGCAGAAAAGGTCATCAAAAGGTCATATTTTTCGAGAAGAATATGAATATTCATTCGCCGCATGCGCACCACTTGATGATCGCTCTGAATCATGAATATTCATATCAGAGATGGGTGTTTTAGAAACTTGGCAAAAGTTGTCAGTTCTTGCAATTTTTAAGGGTTTTGCCCATGGTTAGCGCTAGGAATTGAAATTTATGGGTTTGAACAACTTATCCATGCTATGATTTTAATTTTGTGTCCTAATATTGGGGAATTCGAATATCATGAGAGGGGGTGCATATTAGATCTGATCTTTAAACATTGGCATATCTTTAATTTTTCTCCAATACTTTTCGTCTTCCCAGGATACTAGCAGCGATTTTAAAAGTAAAGGGGTGGGGAGGATGAACTGTCATATTGGACCCGTACCTGGTCTGTGGGAAGCAATTCCCCAGCCGCCAGGCCCCAGACACTGAAGTAAATCAGGCCTTGCCAAAAAATATATTGGGAGAAAAGGACCTTCAGCTTCAAACTGATACATTGAAATTCCCCTTCAAAACCCCCCCGTGTCAGTGGCTTAGCCAAGGAGAGTTGTTGGGTTATTTTCCCCAAATCCTTTAGAAGGTTACATCACACTGCACACCGCCCATACAATATACTGCTTTACACAGGAGGGAGGTAGAGGGGAGTCATTTGAACAAAATGGGTGCCCAAAATCACTTCTTCTTGTGGAAAGCAGGTCAAATGAGGGTAAAAATACTTCTGGTTAATAACCGCACCAGAACAATCCTGCAAGGAGGAAGATAGAGGGACAGAGGTGCCTAGTTGTGGAAGGTCCTAGAGGAGCAGTGCTTATCCCTGGTTTCCATATGACCCAAGCAAACAACTCGCCTGAAGACAACTCATTTTCAAGCCCAGACTGTTGATGAGGCCAGTGGGATAAAGAATCAGTTTAATCTATCCATGGCTTTTAGGGCAGGTACATATTTCTGGTTTCCATGGTGCCAGAGCTGATAGGAGTTTTACTCCCCTGGATATGGATGCCAGTCAATCATGGCATAGCTCCCTGCATCGCTGATACTCATGCTACAGCTGAGTCAAATGAAGTTAAGTGTGTTGCGAAAGGGCAAAATGCAGGTAGTCTGGCCAGGACTCAAAGCCAGGTCTTTGCGTCTCAAAAACAGTTTTCTACCACTAGACCACCACACCTCCTCACCACTTGATAACAACAAAAAAGACAATATGGAAAGAAACGCATGCTTTGGAAACGATGTGTAGTATTTGTGAGGCACATTTATTCTTGGAGTTCTCTCTTTTTTTGTATCTCCTTCCAACCAATTTTATACAACTTGAAATGATGGAACAATTAATGAGAAATGCATGTTAAACTTGAATATATTGAGCTGCATGAATACTTAAGTATGAGGTCACAGTATAATAGTATATACACTATACAATATTTTGGCAAAACACAAACTAAAAAAGCTCAAGTAAAAATATCTTAGCTACTCTCTTAAAAAGCACCGGCTGCATGAATACTTAAGTATGAGGTCCCAGTATAATAGTATATACACTATATAATTTTTGGCAAAACATAAACCAACATAAAATATCAGCTTTTGTTTAAAAAGCACACGTAAAAATATCTTCACTACTCTTAAAAAGCACCAGCTGCATGAATACTTAAGTGTGAGGTCACAGTATAATGGTATATACACTATACAATATTTTGGCACAACATGAACCAACATAAAACATTATCTTTTGTTTAAAAAGCTTAAGTAAAAATATCTTCACTACTCTTAAAAAGCACCAGCTGCATGAATACTTAAGTGTGAGGTCACAGTATAATGGTATATACACTATACAATATTTTGGCACAACATGAACCAACATAAAACATTATCTTTTGTTTAAAAAGCTTAAGTAAAAATTTCTTCACTACTCTAGAAAAGCACCTTTTATTGCAAAAATATTACTGGTAGTACAGTACACTTAACTCAAAACTTTTAAATAAATAACTTGTGAAGCTGAAAGAAACTCACACTTTAAATTTCAATATAAAACAAATATTAATGAAAGACCTGAAACTGAAAGAAATTATACAAAAACTCTGCTTGTTTCAGATAAAAAACCTTCTGAAGAAATATATAACACTTAAAAAGAGCTTCATGGAAGCTATCAAATATTAATAAACCATCAATACTTCACATATAAAAGCTCAGACTAAATCTTCATAACATGAATACATGCAATGAATAACTTAAGTATGCAATATTCTATACAAACAAGAAAAGCATGTATGTTTGATGCTTTCCTAAATAATATTTCTTTGCTATGTACAATTTAAGATAGCAGCATGCAAGGTATACTTTGAAAAACACAAAAAATACTCCTCACATCATTTAAGAAAAATCAGAATATGACTGTAAAGTTATTTTTTTATCTACACACCAACTTCATCAACAAGTAAGGAAATCTTTTGTGAAATTCATCAATCATGTCACCATTTGAAATCACACCCATACATGTACACTATGGACAGGTGACTAAAAAGCACTCTTTATACTTTTAAATACAAATACTATAAATCAAGGTAATGCAGCATGCACAACTTTCAGAAAACCAATTGAATACTCTTGTATCACACCACTAACATTGTGAGTATGTACATTAAACATTTGATGAACAATAAGTGTAATTCCCATAAAATATACTATAATTACACCACACCTTTGAGTTTAGTAATACATACACCACCAGCAGTTTTGCTTTCTTTACAGTGCACAATGATACATGAAGGCAACAGTTTTGGCAAAACACTTGCATAAAAAATACAGAAGATATGCATGAGCAAGGTAATGCACACATTTCAAAGTAACAGAATACAAATCACATGCAGGTTAAATATGAAAATATACATAAAGAAACTTTTTGAAATGCTTAAACAACTAAAAATAAATATACATAAGATTGATAAGAAAACATAACGTATGAAACAATGAAAGCTTGCTTGATAAATGCTTTTGTTAGAAAACAGCATACCCTGTTAATACACTCATAGAAAGACTGAGCAAGATAATAGCACCAACATAACTTAGTATGGAGATGGAAGCACCAGTTTGATCAAACACAAGTAGGCAAGTGATGTGGCAAAGTAAATGGAATGGAGAACGTGATTGCTTCATTGTATATAAATACATTTTCAGTAAGTAGAAATGTCCCTTGTGAGTGAAAGAATGTTATGACTGCAGGGAATGCTAGAAAAACAGTGCATGTCAAGAAAAAATAACGAATACAAGTAATGGAGATGTACTGTTTGTGAAATTACTTTTTAACTTTTGTTGAACAAATATCTCTTTTCCATTTGTCAATGGTCATGAAGGCAGTGGCATAGCTAGAGGTTGACAACACTCAACAATCAGAAAAAATGTCATATTTATAATAAGTAATACACCTATATTTACTCCTCAATTTGAAACCAAATCTACACCCTCGATTCTTACTTTCCAGCAAAATTAGGATTCTTGGCTTTCCACAAAAAGTCCTAGCTACGACACTGCAAGAAGATGTATGGACAACATACCATTAATGCCAAATATATTTTGTACACAGAGTGAAATGTTTTATTTCACATACACAAAATGGTCTAGTCACAGCCAAAGAGCAGGTTATACAGTGTTCTATGGTTATATTTTATGAAGTAGATCTATGTGACCAATATAATAAAAGAGTATAACTTTTTACAAAGTGTTTGCCCATGCACCTTATAATCATACAAACCTGAGACTTGTATTTCAACATCCAACACACAAGTTCATAAATTGATAGTAATTTCATATGAAATTAAACATACTGGGTATATATAAACAAAGGTAGCCGTAATTTTCTAAAAAAGGTATGTAAAATGCTCATTTTGGGTGTTTTTAAATTTAAAGCAAAAGTCAAAAGTCCATAAAAAGTTAAACAGGTGGGGTCACAGAAGTGAATACACCCAAAATACAATGTGTGTTGGATGAAAGGCACTTTACATGTATCTGTCACGACTGAAGTTCAAATCCTGTGTAAAAAAAAAAAATATATGGTTAATGAGGCAAATATGCATAGATTGATATGAAACAATACATGTTATTGATAATTAGTGAAAGTGAATCTATTTGATGTAATGACATCAGTAATGATCTCACTTCAGTACCATACTATACGGTAATTCTCAAACAGCTTTGTATGTAGGTTGATTATGACCTCTGTAATTTTCAAGTGATTAAATGTAATTTGTTGATGAGGATGCTCATCCAATTTTTACAATATACTGATATATACAAATGTTCTTTTAAACATTTTTGAAGTCAAATTGTGAGGTAGTACTCAAATTACAAAGAGTCGCATTCATTAAACAATGACCACAATACATTTCTTTCTTACAATAGTTTTAGTAAAACACTTCCATTAATTATCAAACAACCTTCATCTAAAAGATCTTCAAAAGCAACCTTCATTTGGAACATTTTCAATCACTGACATGACATCATCAAAATCAGTCAACAACTGAGATGTTTCGTCTGCCTGCCAACTCTCATCTGAGGATGACAATTCACTCAAAGATTCATTATCATCACAACTTTCAGAGGAAAGGTCAGAACTGTTTTCAGACATATTGTCACTATCATATGATATGGCTGTGCCTAATACAGGCAAATTGTTGGGAATGACCTCATTTTGGATAACCTCTTCAGACAAACATTGGTTTTCACAATTTTTGCACAGACATATAAAGGAGCAATTTTTCCCATTCTTTTTACATTTACACCATTTTTGTTACATCCCGACCTACACTTACAACCCTCTTTTAGCAATCTCACATTTTCATTGATTTGTCTCAAATTTACTTCAGAGTCCCACACAATGCTTAACTGCCCATCAGTCATAGCCCAACCATAATCTAACAAATTTGGAACATTCACACAACTTGACAATGCCTGGGCCCACATTTGCAAAACCCAACAACATCGTAACCAATGTAGCTTCAAAGCATCGGCAGAGGGCATCCACTCGGATATCCGGTGGAAGTGACCATCCCTTAGTCTTCAAAAATGCCAAGTGGACTTCTTCTGGACTTTTGTCATTGTGGGACAATGAGTTAAATAACTCTCTTGGATCATCAAATTCAAAAGCACTTGTATGCTTTCGAAAGTACAAAGAACCTATTAAACGATAAAAGGCTAGTAACCCTTTACTGCATGAATCGTCTTGAAAATTGCCAAGTTTTCCATCAGTGTCCACACTAGTTATAAATCCACAGTCACGAAAAAAGACATCTAAAAATGATTTCTTTGAATATCCCCTAAAAAAGAGGTGAAGTCACAACCACTTACAACATATAACACTTGCAGAAAGAGAGTATTTGAGGTTTAAGATCACTTCCCAGTTTCTGTAATTCAAGATATGATGACACTTGCTGAACAAGTGTATTCATATTAATAAAGAGATCATCACCTTTAGCTGCTCTCAATTGCACATAAATTTGTTTATGGGATAAAGAGGACATGAGAGGCAAACCAACATGAAATGTATCTCTGTCTGGGGAGTAAATGACAACATGTTTACATGGGGTTTTGCTGGCATGATACCACACACGGGAATCTCCTTCTTCGTGATTGGATGACATATCACCCACTTGACTTATTTCTGGAAATCATCCCCACACACAATGCAGCATCCTGCAGATCCCCATCAAACCCACCAGCAACTATAAGAATATGTGGTTTCACATTTGCAGAAAGGGCTATGGAAAGAAATTCCATGGACAGAAAATTTACAAGAAGTCTTTTTGGCTTCAACCTGCAGAAATTTTGCCCAATTTGTATTGGTGGGACAAAGAACACTGCCTGAAATTTTTGTCAAGGAGGGCTCTTCCACAGCACCATCTCGTCTTGCCCTTTCAATGTCCTTTGGACAAGCACCATGTCTACCTGGGTGATCAAACACAATGTGAACATCCACAGCTTTAAACTCATTCATTGATTTGATCACCCAACGTCTATATAGAAATAAAGCATAATCCCTGAAGGTCTTATGAATTCTCAAAGGTGGACAATTTATCATAAACATTCCTTCTAGGATGCAGCAAGAAGGCCCTCCAGCATAATAGGGAACCTTGGAGCAAAAGGATTCTGGGAAATGCTTATGAAATTCTGTTGAAG
The DNA here is from genome assembly GCA_020152595.1 of Chiridota heheva. NCBI lineage: Eukaryota > Metazoa > Echinodermata > Holothuroidea > Apodida > Chiridotidae > Chiridota > Chiridota heheva. The sequence goes on along the minus strand of JAIGNY010001574.1, from coordinate 33,385 downwards.
ACTTAGCTTTAGATGACTTGATAGGAAGTTTATCAGGGTTGCAAATTGCCCTTGGCAGGGAAACAAACTGAAATAAAGAATCCACAGGCATATTACTTGCTTTTGATAAAGCAACTTGTCGGTAAATAATGACATTATTTGCAACTTGTGGTCTTTTATTTCCAGCTTTTGTTTATGGACTGTCTTACGTTTGACTGAAAATGTTTTTAGATTCCGTCTAGACCGTTTAGGCAATTTGGCCCCAGGAGATTTGAGAATAATACAATTAATGTAAGACACTAAGTCTTCTTCTCCCTTCTGGTAGAAAGACATCATGTCCTTTGACACAATGTCTGAGGCAGTCACACCTGTAAACAAATGGGTTAATATACATGATGGATTATCAGAATCAAAAACATCACATTCATCACAAAGTTTCTGCACATATTGCAGTACATTCTTGTCTTTAGATGCAAAAGTTGCTTGAGAGTCACAAGTTGTATTGCTTAAAATTTGAATTTCTGAAGACAAGTTCTTCAAAACCTTGGCACGAAAAGTAAGATAATGTAAGAGACGAGACATGCTTCCCATACCTGTTGTTGTCATTGCCATTTTCACTTCCTTGTTAATAGCCATCTCATGTGCTTCATCTAAAGCAACAGAGCACCCAGCTTGCCAGTTAAACTAACAGTAAACCCACCATTGTGAAAATGTTGTACAACATCTTTTGGAAACTGTTTTAGAGGCCATGTGGAAAGGAACAAGTTTCAAATAAATATGGCGATCAAGGGCATGAAACATTGGGGCCACCATTCTTATTGAAGCATTTAGTAGATCAAATTGACGAAATCTGATGGCAGTGAACAAACTGACATAGTGGAACATGTCTCGATGAATAAACTGATGCCAAAATAGTGATGTTGCATCAGTATTTCCAATGTTCTCAAAGAAGGGCAGAAATTCAAATGAATGAACCTTCTTTGCAAGAAAAAAGAAGATTTTGTGAAAAATGGAAAGTTTTGCTACCATGTTCAGAGAGTATTTGTTTGATAGCCTGGTGTAATTTTGTAAAACTCTCATGTTTCGCACCATCACCAAGTTTGCCTTCAATGAAAAAAGCAATTTGATGTCTGTAAAATGCTTCCCAAGCCTGCAGTAAAAAATATGGTTTTCTAAAACTTGATGCACTAGAAACTGCTGTTAAAGTAGCCCCTTTGTGATATAGTGACAATAGATGTTTTAAACCAGCATCAAGGTAAATTTTCATAATTGGGGCTTGAAGGTTTTTAACAAATGCCATTCTCCCAAATATGGCAGAAGCCAATCAAATCTTGGCCATATACCCTCTTAGCATCTAACATATATTCATACGTTTTTGCATCCCCAGCAACAACAAGATGATTTATCAAATTTCAACAGAATGCTTTTCATAGAGAATGTCAAGAGAGTGGCGTATGGTTTCAGCATTGTCAGCCAGTTCACCAAGTATGCATGTGTAATGCACAGCTGACTGTTCTGGAGAGGAAGGTGATATCTCTGACAATGCTGTTTTCAGATCTGGAAGGGAAAAATTGAAGTTTTCATGCTTGCATACTTGTTTGGCTGTCATATACAGAAAAACTTTGTTTGCCAAATCAAGCAATGACGTCTTCTCCTCCTCTGAAAGAAAATGATTCAGGAGTTAAGGAGTCAAAACAATGTCGTTGTGTTGATACAGGCTGGTTGACTCTTGATGTAGATGCAAGGTGGTACTTTGTTAATACAGCACTGTCAATACTCCTAGCACCAGCAGAGGAAGTAATTTCTGTTAGTGGAACCGTACCAGACCAACATTTTTGTTGAAACAGGGAGAGGTTCCACAGCTTATGGAGGTTCCATGAAACCCCTACTTTCCTGGTCACATTTGACAGCAGCATAACTGCTACTTCGATCGATGTTGTCAATAGATGCAACAGTGAAGCTATTAGAAAGAACAACAGGTTTGTTTTAATTTCTTGTAAGGCTACATGAGTTTGGTAGCGTTGAAGGGTTGGCTTGCTGACAGTCACACCAAAGGCTGACAAATATTGGAAGCAAGACGATGATGATGATGAAAACCTGTCCACAACATCTGATATGGCTATGTGCAATGGTGTAATTGCCTGATCATTTGCTGCATAAATGAGTGCCATACAAATGTACAAACGTTTCAAAGTTTTCCTGTGGTGCACGTGAGAAGAAGAGTGCAACTGCAAGAGGAAGTGTTTGGACCAATCAAAATCACCCTTTACCAACATTTCAGAATTTTCTGCATCACTCAATGTGCTCTGCAGAACAAAATTCCACAAGAAAGGTGGTAATTTTGTTATTTCATCATAAACTTTAATTTGATCAATAGCACTTTTTTGTAGTCTGACTTTTGAAGTGCAGAAGCATATGGCAAAATTGTCCCATTCAAATCTTTTGCAACAATTTTACAATCAAACCTTGGTCGGTTAGCTTGTACGTAGTTTACTTTTAAGAGTATTGATTTCCTCTTGCAGTTGCCTCTTTTCCCTGTCAGCATAAAACAGGGTGGTATGAAAGCATGTTTGTACATCACACCCAAAGCGTCTAATCAGGGTACCTAATCTGCGGCTATTGTTAATGTAGGAAATTATCAAACATTCCCCAATTGCAGTTTTACCAAAGACAATAACTGAGGTTGGGTTTTCTTTTTGGGGTACAACTTGGTGAGTAGAACCCTGGGTTGAGAAATGGCATTGTCAAATGAAGAAGAATAAAAGTGATATAATGATTGAAGCAATACAGCTTTATCATCATGAAGGTCTTTAACAAGAGAAATAATAGTCTGAGCAAAAGCAAAATCTTCTACATCATCACATGAGGTGAGTTGAGCTGTATGAAAAGGAGTAATTACAGAAGACAAGTGATCTTTTGAGGACCTTATGCTTGCTTCATATCCTCCCCTTGTTACCGTACCTTGATACAGACTGATAGCAAGTATTACATAAAGGTTATTTTCATTTATTTCCAAATCAGTCTGCTCAAGATGGTTCTTCACAAAATCATTTAAGACAGCCAAGTCTGTAAAAGTCCTTGTCTTGGTTTTGGTGCGTGAAGAACACAAGCTACATGTACAAACTTTGGAAGTCCTTTGGTTAGCCAATTTGCAATAGTGTGTGTGGCAGAGATATATACCTGATGGACTGCTACACAATTCAATTGCAGTTCCTTTACCAAGATTAAATAATTCTTGTAAATTTGATCTCTCCAATAATTTTGAGGTTTGGTGAATCTTTTCATCACTTTTACAATTTGGGATTTGACAGGAGTCTGTAAGTTTTCTTTTGGTGGTTGTAACCCTGTCTGACTTACTTTTAATTTGCAGGCATAACAAATACAGTCATTCTTAGCAATGTTGTTTTGCTTCAATAAAATAAGTGTTGAAGCATTTTTGGGGTAGCTTGTGCAATGTGCCAATACCTTGGCTTATGCTCACCACAAAATGCACAGGGACCACTTTCTCTGCCTTCATGAAGAATTTGACAAAATGTTCTTTTGGTGGCATAATGGTAAAATATTGGGTCAAAAATTAAAATTATTCACATGAAAAATCGATGGAAAAAACAATGCTGCAAAAAACCCTGCATTAACAATACTATATATCTGAAAATTTGAAACAGGACAAAATAGTTCAATGCAGTAAATGGCAATGACAAATGGGGAGGTGCATATGGTATAGATGTAGAGACTCAGCTTCAAGATGGTAAGGGCCATAGTTTGAGTCCCGGCCAGGACTATTTGCATTTGTGTCCTCGAGCAAGACCATTAACTTTGTTTGCTTCAGTTAACTTGGCTGTAGAATAAATACCAGCAATGCTGGAAAGCTAACCTGCAATAGACTTGCGGCCTAAATTGGGAATAAAATAAAATTTCTATCCGATCAATGTTACATAAACCATATTTATAAGAACCGGCCCTATGCCATGAATAGCTTGAATGAATTCAGCTCAGCTGCCTTTACTGCAGTAGTAAATGGCAATAAGGCAAAATCATCAAAGATAAAATTGAAAATGATAACCCATGCTGCAAAACAAAAAGGACTGAATATTTTCACCCAAAATACTTAAATGTAGTAAATGCGATTATGGCAAAAAACATCAACAACAAAGACAAAAGGTGATACAGCGTCGTCCTCCCAAAACGAACACGGGAGAAGGTACAGCCAGGCTTGGCCTAACGTAGATAATGAAATTTAACAGTATTTTTAATGATGAAATCTCATCATGTTTACTTTTAGTATTAACAGATTTTACTCTAGGCTACTGATTTAAAAGGCCAGAGCCTAGACTATATTATATCAAAACTGAGTAAAAGGCTAGACTTGACTTAAGCCATGGTGTTGTGTGACTGACCAGTCAAAATGTTTTGAATGTAAAGTACTAGACCCAATTTGTATTGAGTAAACGTTAGGCTAAACAAAACAAACAGACAGTTATAATAGTACAGTAACCATTGCTAGGCCACACTCATATGTGGCCTATGACTAAATTTAACACAGGCCTACAACTTACAATTACATTTTAAGTTAAGACACAAGAAAAAGTAGGCCTAATGTTATCGTGTCCCCACTTAAGTACATACAAGCCTAACAATAGGACACCCGGAGCTTAACTGAAGCCAAAAATTTATCGATCTATTTTTCACACTTCTTCTGAATGAACCCAAATTATATTACATTGTGAGGTAGAATATTATCTAAAATCATTATATATTGCATCAATTTATCAAAGAACGTCTAATCTGGAAGCCTTACAGATGTTAAAGTGGCTACAATATTTACCTTGATTGCTCGATTTTGTCACCAGTGAAGAGGAAAGATCTGGTTAAATCTTGCACAGATACGCTGATTAAGTCTTATCACCTTATGAATATGGAGTTTTAACCTTTTTGGTGATACTATAACCAAATTTGGTAAAATTTGCATCATATTCTAAACAAAATGCAAATATTAAAATAAAACTGACGAATCGTTCGTTGATGATTTTAAACTTGTAAACACGTACTGTTTAGCTCGCTTCGGTAAGGTCGACGTTGTTGAAAGTTACGTAATAACGGTCGTATATCGAGGTCAGACTCCGTACTGTACAGGCTGTAGCCTAGGCTCTTTACTATAATTGCATCTCAAAACATTTGATAATGTTTAAAAACTTTCAGCCATCATTTAATATTTCAATGACATCTGGATTGGTCCTACTACCTAAATTTTACCATTCAGAAGTTCAAGTTTCATTGTAGCCAAGTAAGATACTTAAGAAAAACAGTGATCCCAATCTCAATGTGATGCTGATGACTCATAGACCAGACAGGAAGTCTGCAAGACAAAGGGTCTATTGTTCTTTTTGAGGCAATATGTGAATGCATTTCATGCTATTTCTTTCTACATGTATATATGAGGTTTGAAGTGTTGTTTTATGCATATTAGAGTTACAGTGATACAGAGGAAAGACTGAATATAGGCATCATAAAAGAACAAGGCATCCTCATTCATTTGGAAACATTTTACTGTCCAAGATCAAGCTGATGAAATTGCTGAATGTATTTTGTGCAAAAAGGAATAAGGAGAGGAAAACCAGGATCCCTGCCAAAGAACTTTAGTACTTCACCTTTACACAAGCATCTCCAATCAAAACATCCTGCAACATATAAACAAGCTAAACAATCAAATATTGAGGAAAAAGTAAATCTTCAATTGTTAAAATTGCCAAAAATTCGGTTCCGGCCGGATTTGGAAAACAAATCCGGCCGGAACCGGAACCGGATTTTTCCCCAAATCCGGCCGGATAATCCGGCCGGACGGATATCCGGTACATCCCTAACAGAAATCCACACACACTGTTTGTACTTGTGCCATTTACTGTACAGAAAGTCTGATGAGTGAATGGACAAATTAGTTGGAAATATCTTTAGTAGTTTTATGAATGAAATCTTTTAGTTTTGAGGATAAAATCTACACTTAGGTGTCAATTATTTGGTACTTTTTTTGAGGAATTTAGACGTAATGTTTAAGGATTTAAAATCTCATTGATTGCAATTGCTCAACCATCACAAATCATGAAAATTGACTTATATTATTGCGCAATGTCCATAGCGGCAAGTACATACAGAGCACAATACTGTATGTCTGGAATTCCACGGTGGAACATCATTTTAGGTGATATTTATTGAAATATTTATGACTTAAGCAACTCTTAACTTATTGACTGCCTGCAGCTTTGATATTACAAATTACAAACTTTTTGTGGCTGTATAGTAAAGAAAGGTGCATATTTGGTTGCATTGTTAACTTCATTAATAGTTAATGCATAGCACAATATTGGTGGAAAACATCATATCGATATATCGATATGACCCTTGAACTCAATATCAACCAATATTGATATGGGTCAATATCGAATAATATTGAAATATTGATATATTGCTAAAGCTTAAAATATGCTAATTCAAATGAACACCAAACCACAATAGGTCCTATGATTTTTATACCTGCGGCAGTAAGGTTAATGAATAACAATGTAGAGCATTCCTTAGTTAGTAATGAGCAGAGGTCTAACATTCTGGATGGAATATATTATGCAAATAACCTGCTTAATATGCACAGACCACCTTACCTACCATTCAGCATCAACAATTGTCTTCACATATATCATGTGTAAATAAAAACAACACACCCCCTCCTCTTTTTTAAGAAATATCAGAGAAATAAATATATTTACATTGTTAAAAAGATAGGCAAACAGGCACAAAAAAAAGACATCGCAAATGATACAAATTCCTTCACCGCTAATAACATAATTTATTGTCTCTGTCACACCTGCTATCTCACCCTGTTCCACATACCATACCATGCTACTTCCCTTCCTACAGAAAATCTTACACAGAAATCCTTATGCTATATCATCACATGACCCATATGTCATCACACCTGCAATCAAGATGACATCCAACCACATGATTTGCCACCCTGTCCCACATGCTATCCCTAATTGTACCAAGTGCCATCCCACCTGCCCCACAGGCCATTCCATGCTATCTCACCCTGTTCCACATGCCACCCCACCAGATGCCTTCCATGCCACCCTATCACAGATGCCATGCCACCCTGTCACACATGTCATCCCACCCTGTCCCCATGCCATCTCACCTCATCCCACATTGCAATCCAAGCCTGTCATAAATACAAATATGTTCATTATTATGTGAATAAGCTCATTAGTATGCACACACATTCACACTCAACTTAACCATTCATAACTTCATTTATGATCTCAGGTAAAACATTTTGCACAAAATTCTATTGAGATGGAAATAACATAATCAACGCACTTGTCGGTTTTATGACTCACCCGTACTACCCCCGTCAATGTCAATCAAATGTAAGTCATTGACATATGAAACAGTAAAACACATGTGCATCATTGCACCAAATTGTCAGTCATCAGAATGACTCTGGGGAGAGTCAGTTTACTTCAGACCTATTCACTTTGTACAGAGGTGAGTGATTTTAAGTATTTCAATTCAGAACAAATGTCAGTCACTATATGACTCAGGGTGTGTCAATGCACATGTTTGCTCACCCACATTGGTGCAATGATGCACCTTGTCCGGGGTGTAGGGGTGAGTCACACAATTGACAAGTCAATAAACAGGCACACTACACTTCATCTTTAAGTGTGAACAATGCTCTTCACACATTGATCATTTGTGTAAGCAAAATCACCAAACCCACTATGATTTAAGAGATATCCTAGATACAAATATTTTTGTTATGCAAATAAGGTAATTAGTATGCTCATACATCCCCAAACATTATCATCTGGACAGTACCAATGTCATGTGCCAAGTTAAATGAATGTACCCCATCTCAGGTTTAACAATTTGTACAAAAGTCAATTGTTATGCAAATAGCACAATGCACACTGTACTTCACCATTAAGTGTGGGCAATGCTCTTCACATAAATGATCATTTATGTGAACAAAATCAACACACCTATTCAATGAAAAATTATATAATTCAGAAATATCAAGCAAACCATAGGACATGTAAAATGAATTATGGCTATCAGAATGAGTTCATATTCAAGTCCCTGAAAGGGATGTTGAGCAAAAAGCGTATATTCATGCTACAACTTCACATAGCACTTTAAAACCTTTGGAAAAGGTGCTGTATAATGTAAAAAAGCAAAACCATATTAACTACACTTACACATCAACCAAAGATACAGCAAGTTACATTCTGCCTTCAACATTTTTAACTTATAGTCTTAATTTGTTTGTTTTATTTGTTTGTTTGTTGGTGTTTAACGGCACTGCGACAGAGAAGAGTCAAATGTGCCAAGAGGGTGTTAAAAAATAATGGTGCAAGAGTTACAATTGAGAAGGTGATTATATTATAATTATGATTATGATTATAATTAGATTAATTAACCTAATACTAGTAAATTTCCAAAGATAAGTCAAAAAACACAAAATAGGTATACATTTCACTAACCGTGTAACATGCAGGTTATACCTTTTCTTCAAATGATACCACATTTGCCTATATCCCAGAGAAGTATTCCCAGATGATAGGACTTGCTGAAAATAAAATAGATACAAATACAAAAAATGTGTGTAATGAATAAATAAATATACAGAACATGAATGGTAATCAACATATCATGTATTAAAATGACACAATATATTAAACAAATTTAATCAATTTAACAGTGACACCAGCACAACAATTACAACAAGCAAACCTGCAATTAAATAGCTTTTACATACATGTAAGTGGTAAACTACATAAATTTTCATCACTTACACAAACATTGTATTTAAGGTTTTAAACAACTGCATCGAAAGAAACAATTTCGTCAAAATCCATTAGAAATTGGCAGTTTAACTGTTAATTGAACATTATCGGCGTGCAAATATGCATATTTTTTGTATTACTCATGATTGTAGAAACGGGACATAGCCTTAATATTTGCTTACGCAAATCTATTATTTTTGTACCCTTCTGCCATTTTTCTCTTGAAAAGCAAAGACAATTTTGAAGAAAGGGATTTGTTCTTTACCTTAATTCAAATCAACCTCAAGCCAAAGAAGGGTTTTTGAAAATTGTCAAGGTCTAAAATCAAAGGATGAAATATAAAGACATTCAAATACATTTTTTGAAATATTTTTCTGTTCATATATCACATTTGTCTACTATAGTATTAAAAATGGAACAATGTTATCTAGAAGGAGGGGGAGGGGGAGCAGGGCCTCTGAAAGGGGAAGCATTCCCCTTGCCCCCTCTGACTATGCCCCTGACTGTTACGTATAATTATACTGGGTCATTCTACAGTCTACATATTCAAAACTGATTTTGCATCTGCTCAATTTACTTGCTAGTTGTTGATTATGTGTGTATTTCCTAGTTATAGTATTCATATTTCTAACATTTTAATTCAGCATGGTATGGATATAATTATTATTTTTTATTTGGGAAATTTCTTCATGATTTTTTTTTTTTTATCTTTTCACACTGTAGAATTTTGATGACTGAAAAATGAAAGGTTATGATACTACTGAAAGGAGGTTAGCTTGGATTCAGAATTTAGATGTCCTCGCCACCTGCACTGTACCTCATACATTATAGAAATCCATAATATTACACCCAGAAACTATTATTGAATGCATATGCCCGCTGAATTGAAATTACATGTACTTTCACATCACAACAACCAATATCTAGTACAAAAATGCAATTGAGTTCTTATTTAGTTTGAGGCCTGTCTGCAAAGTATGCAGCAAGGAGATTTGAATGTACTTTCCCCATATAAAACAGTCTTTAAGCTATCACGAATCAAGATTAAGAAATGTACAGCAATGACAGCAAGACTTAATACATACCTTCAGCAATTCGCATCCTTCTTGATCTGAAGTCGTGACCCAGTACGTGTAATCGTTTCCTTCATAGTGTCTTCATCAAGAAGAATGAAAGTTTCCCCTGTCCATCACATTTTCTAATACAAAAGGAAATTAAAGACCACTGTATGATTTTGCATGGTCCTGTAAAAAAGAAGGCTAAACCTCATTCTTATTTCCAAAGCACCTGGAAACTGCCTTCAAAACAACTCAAACACTCAAAAGTATTGAAAATCTTCACTTGTTTTATCTGTAAATTGTATTTTACACACTACTGTACATTACAGTTTCATTCAAATTATAGTGACCTGTTAATTGTTGTACAAATCTGTGAAAATAATCAACAGTTTGCATGATTATGGTAATGCTTCTCCAACTTTAGACACGTACATATTCTAACTTGGATTATATGCTAGGGCTCTTTTTCTGGACTTCATGATTAAAATATTAGAGAAATTGTTAGAAAACTAATGCATACAATTCATTTCAAAAATAGAGTGCTCTCATCTTAATCTACAAATCAGCTATTTGTCCACTTCTGGAGTACTGAACCTCTGTCTGGAATCATTTTACGAAATGTAACACTAAGAAGCTTGAAGAAATTCAAAGAAGAGCAACCAAGATTGTGAAAGATATTAGCAATTTGTCATATACATGTAGAGAGCATCTGATTAAAATTGGGATTCCTTCCCCCACAATACAGGAGGATTAGAGCCGATATGATTTAAATTTTTAAACTTTTAATGGGTTGGAAGACACAAATCCCGATTTCTTTCTTCAACAAAGTCATGTTTAAATACAAGAAGTCACAATTGGAAGAATTTTAAACATAGAGTCAGAACAACAAGACAACGAAGACATAGAGCCTAATATATCTCTACTTTTTGTTATTGCTTTATTGACTGTTGGAATAGCTTGTCAAATAATGACGTGAATGCCAGCTAAATCAAGTTTCAAATCTCAATTAAATAATTTCTGGGGGGATCATCTACTTAAGTTTTACACCTGACTGGTTTTAGTTTGGATTGTGAATACTTCATCTGTATTACCAAACTATATTGAAATTGTTCTTCTGTGCATGACTGGAGTGCCCTACTTGTCAGCTTATGAAACAAGACATTTCCCAGATAGGTTCAACAAGTCTACAAGACTTCAATGCCTCATCGTTGGTACAGAATCGGTAAGAATATAACCCAAACAATTTGTTCTACTAGTAAGCCTATCAGTATTTTATTTCTGTCCGTTTCTATTTGTCAAGTTTCTGCAGACTAGTAAATTAATAGTCAAATTAAATGGCACTCTTTAAGTTATCATATTTTTGTATTTGTTTTGTATGAATGTATCTAGATATAATTTACAAATTATTAGTAATAGATTTGTCACTATATGATACTACTGTTTCTTATTTTTTGTTTGGCAGCTGACATTTTGAATGAGATGGAAATGTTTCTTTTCCTTGACCAAAAATAGCCTATATCTTAGAATTGTTTTAAAATTTTAGATTCCACTCCAATGTCCAATTTCACTTCTCACCTGATCGCATTCATTTATCTTCGATTAATTTATTTTGAGTAAAAATACCCTTCATTTTTTTACAGCATAGATTTTAGGAGAACCTGGCCTAATTAAAGTGCATGTAATGCATAGCATTAGATTGTAAAGGTCATGGTAGTTGCCAAGCATGAACCCACAAACTTTTGTTAAGAAAAAACCTAAAATAAATTATCAAATTTGGAATAGAAATATCATTTCTACCCAATTGTTCTATCAGCAATAATGATTTCTACTTCAGCTTTTGGAAGAAACAGATAAGAATAATCAGACTGGCAGAAACAACTTTACCACAAATTTTAGCGTACAAATTTACAATGTGAAACAAATATTGCCGCAACTTGGCATAAAAAAACCAACGTTATGTCTAGAACAGCAAATTTTAATTGTGCCTCATCTTGTAAATAATCAGGTAAAAATTATTCCGCCTAGTTTGAAGCCTTGGTTTTAGGCTACAGTACATTAGGATTTCTAATATAACAAGTGTGCAAGGCTCTCCAGACTGTACCAATTGTTAAAACTTGGAATACAATTTAGGCCACACTATCACGTATAAGCGTTACATCTAAATGCTGACCTAATCATATGCCTAAACAACAGGGCAAGTGGTGGCCTACTAGCGTTAGTCAAACAAAATCGCGAAACAGGGCACTGTAAACAGAAGCGCTGTTTAGAACGCATTTGATTCAGATCCAGAAAATTTCCTTCTTACAAAAATATTTGCCGATATGTAACTTATAAGCAATCTTTATCACTTAATAAACTCCTTACCCCTCCAATTCCGAAAAAAAATATGACCCATAGGCCTACATAAGGTTGAAAACTTCGGGAGCACTCTTCCCCAAATCGGTCGGTTTGAAAAAAAAAGCCGCTGCTGCAAACAAGTTTACCTTGATCAATTTTCAGGTCATATTCACTTTATTTCATTTAAAAATAATTAAAAGAAAACTTTACTGGAAAAAAAACAATATTTAAATTTTTTATTGGATTAAGATTAAGGTTCAGTTTCTTAATTGTTCACTATTTCTGTTTTCAAATTGTTTGTGAGGAATAAAATATTAAAGATAAACCTGTTTGCAGCATGCGCTGCCACTCTTCCTGTATCTTGCAAGCTTCATTTTCATGATGGAAAAAAATAGCTCTTTCTTTATGATATATGCACCGCGGGCCGCCTTACACCGCGGGCCGCTTTACACCGCGGGCCGCCTTACACCGCGGGCCGCCTTACACCGCGGGCCGCATCACACCGCGGGCCGCTTTACACCGCGGGCCGCATTACACCGCGGGCCGCTTTACACCGCGGGCCGCGTTGCGCCGCTGGCCAACCTTCTCGGCTTCCGTACACATCCAATTACTGTACAGTGCATCACAGTACATTTAAGAAGCACCAGTCACTTTTAATTTCTAATGGCTAATAATCTATCAAATGCAGCCCCTTTTATGTATCCTTGTGTAAATTTTTCAAATGGCTTGAAGTTTTCATTAAAAATCATTGGACATTGTGGATCATGTCTTTTTCACATAAGTACTGTATATTTACCCACACTGTCATGGTTAAAGAATTCAAAATGATCTAGCCTACATTGATTAAAAGAAACAGTATGTCTGAATAAGTTGCTTTTTAAAGTGGAAAGGTGCAAAATAGATCTGATTAAATTAACACAAATTTTGATAAAATAACAAAATTTTACATTAACACAAAAATCCTCATTCTGTTGTTAAGTTGTTAAATCTGTACTTATCAAATTACATAGGGTTCTTAGGCTTCAACTTAAGTTAAAGATATTTCAAATGAAGAAAGTGTGCGATAGCATGCATGGGTGGGTCTGAATTCATGCACTTAGGATCTTTCTTTTCTTTTTTTTCCTTATGAAAAATTAAATAATTGTATTGTCAGAAATATAAACAAATTCTTTGATTTCTCCTTCTTGTATAGGCTACACTTGATATGGCAACCATACAGGTCATGAGATAGAAAAAAACTCAAATTCTGTTGAATTTTTATTCTTATTTAAAACCTCTTGCATCCTTGGCCATGAAACTTTTAGAAATGGCGAGATCAATTCCTATCAATCCATCCCCTGCAAACAAATCTCAATAACGTTCTTACTCGGTGCAAAATTTAGACAAATTTGAAGCTTTCTGAAATCCATGTTAGACTTTAATCAGCCATTTGTTTTGCAGCCTTTATAAAATTCATTGAGATTATTAATCACTAAATTCCTAAATTATGGTCAACAATATTTGTGGAATATTAATTTCACCCCAAACATCAGATTTGTTGATGATCAGATGTCATTAGTGTGATTTAACTTGATTTTAATATTGAATAATGACTGGAGTTTCATTTGGCTAAACTATAGAATACCCCGCACTTAAATAAGTATCACTAAGCATCCATGAATGCCCAGTCGTAGCAATAAGTTGTAACAATCCTATTCCTACTTCACTTGTTTGGAACACTTCCTGCTTATCTATGATCGCTATTTGCACGTCATGCTGCATTGAACTTAAAAATATATATGCATCGTTCTTTAATTTAGCTCCACTTTCCTTCTCATGGCGACTGGGCAACCAGCTTCAGTAATATTACAAAATATGTTCGAATTATTTTCCACTTTGGGTACAAAGTAGATCTACATGCACAGGTGCATATACTGTACCTGGCTGCCAGCAGCTGAAGTCACACTCTATCGACCTCATTAACAAGAATATGCATCGTTCTTCAATTAAGCCTAATAAGAATCCTTGCAACCAAGCAACCTCGCACCACAAGTCAGGGACAGTTTGGAATATATAGTTCTTTTAACAAGTACATGCAACATTTTCATTAATTAAACTTTACTGTAGTAACAATACTCCCAACCCTGCGATGTCGTCACGACACAGGCTGGGGATATCACATAAGTCATAGTTGGGAATTGAACTTTTGACTACCGACACATATTTCCGTGACCTGCATACTGCATTAGAACCATGGTCTTTTTTGTTATAAGAATACTGTACATTATTCACCTCAAGAAATTCGTGAGTCAGGGGGTATTTTTAGAAAGTGAACCTGCATTCTATAGTTACTCCCCACTGCGTAAGACTGGGCATCCAGCCTCAGTAACATTCTGAAGTAGGTTTATGTTTTCTACTAGGACTGGGCATCCGGTATCCAGTCTCAGTGGGTAGCCAGGCCAAATTACTGATCCAGGACTTCAAGAATTTTTTAATTTTTTTTCAATTTTTAACCCAATTAAATTTTGACTATGACTGGGGATCCACGTTTTTAAAAAAGTACAGTTTGAAAGTGTGAGGCAAACCCGAGCAAAGCCTCAAATTAAAAAAAAAAAAAGGAAATTGGCCAATAAGACTCATGACTAACGCTCTAGAAAACAAAATTGTCTTAGGAATTTTTTTTTAATGATAATTAACAATTTGAAATAGCGCACTAAGTCTTTACTAGACTCGAACTCGTTCTTAAAAAGAAAATGAAATGAGAAAATCTCTAAAGAAGATTTGAAATTCTTTGCCTTTACGTACAACTTCATACTGTTCTAAAAAGGGTAGGGCCTACATAAGATTTTGCAGGGTATTCTATAAATGCTCCCACATTTTTCCTGCAAGTCCACAAATACTCCAAAGTTCAAGTTTCAATAATAAAATATGATGTAGGCCTAGGCCTAACTTAGCATAAAAAGGTTTAAAAGACAGTAAGAAAGAATTTAAAACAAAATACTGTCATTTTCAATGTTCTTATTTATTGAAAACAAGTTCTATGAAGGCCGATGTTAGACTTTTGTCAGGGGTGCCCAAAATTCAGGCCAGCCACTAGCCTAGGCCTAGGTCCCAAGTTATAACAAGTCACAAACACAATTTCACAAGTTGAAGTAGCGAGAACCTAGTGCCACTTTACTAGGGCCTAGGCCTACCGGTGGGTTGAACTATTTTCTGCCCGCATGAAAGTTACTTCGCAACTGCCACTGTCACGCAGTGTAAACATTTTGAGGAATAAATTATAACAGTACTAGCGTTGGGCCTAATGTTAACTAGCGACCCTGGAGATCTGTCACGTTGTTAGACCTATCAATCATGAATGATTAAGGCAGCAGCTAGTTCCGTTCGGCAAGTTTTAAAATTAAACCCATAACTGACTAGCCTAATGTTAGTACCAACTGACCATAATCTGAAAGTATGTTTCGTAACGTTACTTACCAACAGCACAGCTGAATTCAGTGACCGGACGCCTTATCCGGCAACTCGGCAACAAAGTATCATAGTCACTTTCCCAGTTAAGAAAATGCACCATATAATTTTCATTTTGAACTTGTCCTTGTTTCGCGATTATTCTCGCCGGTTCCCATCGACCAAGTTCATCTACTGCTTGAACACAGTTGCCAATTTCAAATCCCATGCCGAATTATAATTTTACAGACGATGAATCATTCCAAATATGGTTATCACGGACATAATCAAAATTCCACGTGAATTCAAGTGCGTAGTCATAGGCCCTACTAGTACTAGTAACTACCACTGTACTGGCGATGGCACGATACCTAGAACGTAACGTTACTAGGCCTAAGTGAAAACTTTTTTCATTTGTCAGCCTGATAACCGTACAACGCATCTTCGTCCGCTTACTCATTAAAGTAACAACCCGTCATATTGAAGTATTAATAACTATTTGCGATAATTTCCATGTAATTAAACGAATAAATATTATATCTATTGTATATTAAAAGCTACAACAAATATTGAAGATACGGAATATGGAAGTTACGGAAGTTACGGGCCAGCGTAATATAAAGTGGAAGGATTTTTTTTAAGACTTGTAACCATTGTTTTTGTACTCTGTATGCACAGTGCAGGTTTTGCGGTGGCTGATTATCTTTGGGCGTGTGGGTGTAATTTGAGTAGCTGGTGTCTGGAATATTTTTAGCGAGTGGAACCTGAGCTTAATTGCTAGTGCTTTCAAAATAAAGAAAAAGATAGAAATATGATAGGAAATGTCTGGCCCGATCTGCTTAACTTTGACATCGAATTCAAGTCTGAAGAGCCTGCTAAGCATATCAAAAAGAACCTGATAAGTATATCTAAAGAGCATATCTATATCTTAAGAGCTTGCTAAGCATATCTAAGAGCTTGCTAGGCATATCAAAATAGCTTGCTAAGCATATCTAAATAGCTTAATAAGCCTATCTAAAGATCTTGCTTAGCATATCTAGAGCTTGCTAACCATATATAAAGAGCTTGTTAAGCATATCTAAGAGCTTACTTAGCATATCAAAATAGCTTGCTAAGCATATCTAAATAGCTTAAAATGTCTAAAGACTTTGCTTAGTAAATCTAAAGATGAGTTTGCTAACTATATCTAAAGAGTTTGCTCAGCATATCTAAAGAGTTTGCTCAGCATATCTAAAGAGTTTGCTAAGCATATCTAAAGAGTTTGTTAAGCATATCTAAAGAGTTTGCTAAGCATATCTAAAGAGTTTGCTAAGCATGTCTAAAGAGTTTGCTAAGCATGTCTAAAGAGTTTGCTAAGCATATCTAAAGAGTTTGCTAAGCATATCTGAAGAGGAGTTTGTTAAGTATATCTAAAGAGTTTGCTAAGCATATCTAAAGAGTTTGCTAAAAATATCTAAAGAGTTTCCTAAGCATATTAAGTTTGCTCAGCATATCTAACGAGTTTGCTAAGCATATCTAAAGTTTGCTAAGCATATCTAAAGTTTGCTAAGCATATCTTAAGAATTTGCTAAGCATATCTAAAGAGTTTGCTAAGCATATCTAAAGAGTTTGCTAAACATATCTAAAGAGTGTGCTAAACATATCTATAGCTTGCTAAGCATATCTAGACTTTGCTAAGCATATCTAAAGAGTTTGCTAAGCATATCTAAAGAGGACTTTGCTAAGCATATCTAAAGAGTTTGCTAAGCATATCTCAAGAGGAGTTTGCTAAGCATATTTAAAGAGTTTGCTAAGCAAATCTATAGACTTTGCTCAGCATATCTAAAGTTTGCTAAGCATATCTAAAGAGTTTGTTAAGCATATCTAAAGAGTTTGCTAAGCATATCTAAAGAGTTTGCTAAGCATATCTAAAGAGTTTGCTAAGCATATCTAAAGAGTTTGTTAAGCATATCTAAAGAGTTTGCTAAGCATATCTAAAGAGGAATTTGTTAAGTTTATCTAAAGAGTTTGCTCAGCATATCTAAAGAGTTTGCTAAGCATATCTAAAGAGTTTGCTAAGCATATCTAAAGAGTTTGCTCAGCATATCTAAAGTTTGCTAGCATATCTAAAACATATTAAAGCTAGCATATCTAAAGAGGACTTTGCTAAGCTATATCTAAAGAGTTTGCTCAGCATCTAAAGAGTTTGCTCAGCATATCTAAAGAGTTTGCTAAGCATATCTAAAGAGTTTGCTAAGCATATCTAAAGAGTTTGCTAAGCATATCTAAAGAGTTTGCTAAGCATATCTAAAGAGCTCTTAGTCTTGCTAAGCATATCTAAAAAGAAGCTAAGCATATCTAAAGAGTTTGCTTAATATCTAAAGAGTTTGCAAAGCATATCTAAAGAAGATTTGCTCAGCATATCTAAAAGAGTTTGCTAAGCATATCTAAAGAGTTTGCTAAGCATATCTAAAGAGTTTGCTAAGCATATCTAAAGAGTTTGCTAAGCATATCTAAAGAGGAACTTGCAAAAGCATATCTAAAGAGTTTGCTAAGCATATCTAAAGAGTTTGCTAAGCATATCTAAAGAGTTTGCTAAGCATATCTAAAGTTTGTTAACATATCTAAAGAGTTTGCTAAGCATATCTAAAGAGTTTGCTAAGCATATCTAAAGTTTGCTAAGCATATCTAAAGAGTTTGCTAAGCATATCTAAAGAGTTTGCTAAGCATATCTAAAAGAGTTTGTTAAGCATATCTAAAAGAGCATATCTAAAGAGTTTGCTCAGCATATCTAAAGAGTTTGCTAAGAATATCTAAAGAGTTTGCTAAATATATCTAAAGAGTTTGCAGCATATCTAAAAGTTTGCTAATATATCTAAAGAGTTTGCTAAGCATATCTAAAAAAGAGTTTGCTAAGCATATCTAAAGAGTTTGCTAACATATCTAAAGAGTTTGCTAAGCATATCTAAAGAGTTTGCTAAGCATATCTAAAGAGTTAAGCATATCTAAAGAGTTTGCTATATCTAAAGAGTTTGCTAAGCATATCTAAAGAGTTTGCTAAGCATATCTAAAGAGTTTGCTAAGCATATCTAAAGAGTTTGCTAAGCATATCTAAAGAGTTTGCTAAGCATATCTAAAGAGTTTGCTAAGCATATCTAAAGAGTTTGCTAAGCATATCTAAAGAGTTTGCTAAGCATATCTAAAGAGTTTGCTAAATATATCTAAAGAGTTTGTTAAGCATATCTAAAGAGTTTGCTAAGCATATCTAAAGAGGAGTTTGCTAAGCATATCTAAAGAGTTTGCTAAGCATATCTAAAGAGTTTGCTAAGCATATCTAAAGAGTTTGCTAAGCATATCTAAAGAGGAGTTTGCTAAGCATATCTAAAGAGTTTGCTAAAAGAGTTATATCTAAAGAGTTTGCTAAGCATATCTAAAGAGTTTGCTAAGCATATCTAAAGAGTTTGCTAAGCATATCTAAAGAGTTTGCAGTTTGCTAAAGCATATATCTAAAGAGTTTGCTAAGCATATCTAAAGAGTTTGCTAAGCATATCTAAAGAGTTTGCTAAGCATATCTAAAGAGTTTGCTAAGCATATCTAAAGAGTTTGCTAATAAAGAGTTTGCAGTTTGCTAAGCATATCTAAAGAGTTTGCTAAGCATATCTAAAGAGTTTGCTAAGCATATCTAAAGAGTTTGCTAAATATATCTAAAGAGTTTGCTAAGCAAATAAAAAGAGTTTGTTAAGCTTTTAAGCATATCTAAAGAGTTTGCTAAGTATATAAAGAGTTTGCTAAGCATATCTAAAGTTTGCTCAGCATATCTAAAAGTTTGCTAAATATATCTAAAGAGTTTGCTAATATCAAAAGAGTTTGCATATCTCAATATCTAAAGTTTGCTAAGCATATCTATTTGCTAAGCATATCTAAAGAGTTTGCTAAGCATATCTAAAGAGTTTGCTAAGCATATCTAAAGAGTTTGCTAAGCATATCTAAAGAGGAGTTTGCTAAGCATATCTAAAGAGGAGTTTACTAAGCATATCTAAAGAGTTTTGCTAAGCATATCTAAAGAGTTTGCTAAGCATATCTAAAGAGGAGTTTGCTAAGTATATTTAAATGCCTTGGATAATCAGAGGTATTAAAAAATAAACATGAATATTTTGAAATTGATTAAAATCAACAAAACAGCAAACAATTCCCATTAAGATCTATTACAAATTTGCCATCATAAAGCTTTGTGAATGATTGGTTTTAATGGGCTAAGGATTATAGGTATAGGGACAGGTAGAGACGTTTAACCAACTTGAAAGAGCATTAAGTTATAAGCAGATCTGTTTTTAGATGGTCACAATAGCATTGATAGTTTTCAAGTCACGACAAATCAAAGTTTCTAAAATTATTCAGCATGCACAAAAGTGATGCTGTAAGAACAAGAATAGAGCTAAAGTTCTTTAATGCCATTCTCTATAATTCTTTCCCAGATTTCAAACTGTTCTCAAATTGCTTTCTATTGCTAAATCTGGGTCAAGGTTATGATAATATACAATTCCCTGTTCACTGTAGCCAACTTTTCCTCAAACACTGAAGGAGAGTTAGAAGTATTACCCTTTGCAATGTTCTTTTAACATCAAAAATATATTTAAGCTTCGTCTTAAATTCGTTAAAACAAGGAGCCTTATTCTGCATTTTACATGTATAAATGAAATGCTCAAAATTATTATCAAAATCATATGATATTAATTTTTTCCAAATTGAGGGCTTTCCATGCTCTTTATTTTTCTCAAAAAAAAAAAAACTAGATATCTAAAAATTACTCACGAATGTAAGATCATGATGTCACTGTTTAGGCTTGGCACACAAGTCACTTTAACAAAAACTTTACAATTTATTTTCATATTTCGATTCTAAGCAAAATCTCATTCACAGAATGTAGTAAATTCATATATTCAATGTTATCTTACACGTATCATAATTCAACCGCTAGTGAATACGAATACTGTATTTGACGTAATAAGCGCCCAGGGCAAAATAGAATTACACCATTTCTTTAGGCCCAAAGTTTCTTCCTAATAAGTGCCCATGCTTGGGGTTGCGTACTGTAACAGCATGGTATTCGAACTGCATTGTGTGCACTGGTTCTATACTAGTCCACAATAACCACCACAAAACCATTGTGAGCATCAGACACAAAATAAGCAAAGAATGTAACAAAACTTGAGTATTTTAAGTCTTCAAGTTAATCAAATAAATTACGTTATCCGTCAAAAAATGTTGGGTGGGCGCTTATTAGAGTAGGGGCACTTAATACGTCAAATGTGGTACGTACATGTAAGTCATCTGTATTACAGAATACATACTCTAATATGGATAAAAAGCAAAAGGGTTAACTAAAACAAAAATAGATTAAGGTCTGAAGAAAACTTATAAATTTATCTGAAAGAGGATATAACCTGGGGGGTGCTGTTCCATACTTCAGTGGTAGGTATATGCTGCCCAGAATTTAAAAGTCAAAACTGTAGTAAGAGGGCTTTGTGGTAACTGCAGTATGAGAGCAACAATTTTTGTATAGAGCAAAATTAACAGCATCATAAATGAAGCAAAATCTATTGTATACCTTGGCTTTTATCTAATCTATTAAAGGTGTATCGACAGGTAGCAACAAATTGATACAAACGCCCTTCATAACGCTCACCACAAACAATTTCTTACAAAATTGATACCAAAATGTGAAAAATGCGGCTTATTTTAAGGTCTCCAAACATATGCTCATTATGTATTGGTTTTTTTGTGACGTAAATATAGAACAGTACTACACTAACATTATGTGAAAGTTACAGTGTAACATACAGTACTACTTACAACCTAACATAACAAGTGGAGTTAGCCAATCATAAAGAAATAATGGATTGGAAATTGAGTCGACATTTCCTCTTTATCCATGAGAAAATGTCCTAAAATAGTTAGCATATCGCTAATTAAGCAATATTCTGATGTCTGATTCAATGAGACTGATGTTTTAAAGTAGCCTAGGTCAATGTGACACAGTGAAAGTTATGCATTGTAGGCCTCACTGTGTCCATATTCTTACGTCACACACCTTTTTTAATAGTAGAAGTCCAGCCGTTTCTTGGGGCTTCATTTTTCACTTTTTCGCGAATATCTCAGAAATGAGTGGAAATAGTCTGATAGATGTATGTTAATGAAATGTTTAGAATATTAAAAGAAACATATTTAAGGCAAAATCGCTACCTGTCCATATATCTTCCAAATTATGAAAAATGTTAATGATTGAACAACTGGCAAATTTACTGATGAGTTTCAAAATAACAAACAAAATATAGGGGATTAGACCCCCACTTGGAACACCCCTTGAAAGTAAATTTGTGCCATTTCATTGGTTGGTTTACCAAGGTTTATAACGTCCCGATAAACAACCATTGGAGTATTTATGTCAAAAGACGCCCACGGCCATTTTATTAACCAGTCGTGGAGCACTCAGCTGGTTGGAGACCCACCGGGGATCAAGCCTGGGATGCTAGATTGGAAAGCTGAAGCTTTAATGCATTGCCACAAAGGTCTTTACATTTTGATATGAAATTATTGGCACTTAACTACTACAGTTATGACAACTGACAGCAGTGCTCTGATATTTCTAAGTGCATTCTATTTGCAAATTTCTCACAAATATCTATATTCCCCTCCTTCATGCAACAGGAGGGGGCAGGCGAGGGGCGGCAAGAATCAGGCCAAAATTATTTTAAACTTTATTACTCTTATAATTATTCTACAAAAGGTAACTTCTTTAATTTTGAGAACACTTCCATACTTTTCTCTAGTCAATATTTTTTTTAAAGTAGGGTCGTAATTCCAGGAAGGGTGGGGGGGGGGGGACATGTCAGCAATATTTTTAAATTTAGTACATTTTGGCGAAAATTTCCCTCTTGTACCCCCCCCTCCTGCCCCCCTCCCCCCTCCCCACACACACACACACACACTTTCTGGATAAAAGGTTTCCCCCTCACTTTCCAAATGAGAATTATGGCCCTGTTTAAAAGCAACAAAATGGCACCACCTCAAATGAACGCAACTGTGCAATGAGGTCCTGCAAGCAAAATAGTGGTAAAATGGTAAAGCATCTTTTGTGGCACACTTATTCTTAGATAGAAAACATAGCAGCAAAAATAAGCAAAATCATATAAGGCACTGCCCCTCATGAATATTAATTCAATGACATCTCCTCAAATGAAATAAGAATTCCACTGTGCATTAAAGGGGACATCAAGTCTGATACAATATTTATTCCATATGATAGAGGATACAAATCTAGACCAACTACCAAAATCAGCAAGTCAAAATCTTATTCGTATCTCAAGTTATTAATGTTTGTAGTCGACACATGGAGGCTGACATTTTGTTCAATTCTGCATCAAAATCTTGTTAATGATGACATAATTTCCCCGACAAGGACGTAAGGATTATAACGATTCTTTATTAATTTGATTAAACTTTTTATTGCAAAATGATTGACACAATGTTTTATCAGATTATTTTGATAATTTCATGTGTGGCCAAAAATGTCCTGGACCCTTACAAAAGGAAAACCTTTAAGTCTAAACCTCGCAATACATTTTGTGCCTTAAAGGAGCACTAGAACGAAAAGTGAGGGTGTATTTCAAGTGACCTTTGCCATCACGTCGCCTGTGGGCTATGGATACATTAAATTTATCGATCTGTTGTGGAAGATAATCTGTAAAATTTGCAAAAAATGAGTGCCCTCACTTTTCGGTTTAGTGCTCCTTTAAGCCTGGACAAAATCTAAAATCTGTTAAGAGGGGAGGGGGGGGGGGGTCTATATTACTCTCACGACAGAAACCACAATCCAGCACAAGCAATTACATTAAAGATTTCCACACACTTCACCTCACTTTCCATGGTCTGACATCGATAGTAAACAAATTTCACTGTAGCACAAGGACAAAAGTATTCCCCTGTGGTCAATGTGTCTGGCTTGAAGTAATAATTTAATAATAATTACAATTTAGTACTAATTTTGTATGGTATTTAACAGTGAAGGTTTTGTTTGTTTATTGATGAGTGATTTTAATGATGTTTTTGTTCAACCTTGTAGGCTTTTGAGGATTTTGGACTGAAAATCCATTGCAACAGATTTTCATCATGCAATTTTTCTTGAAAACTTGAGATAAATTATAAAGAAATACAAAGAATTCCAACATCCTGATGACATCATTTGCTGCATGTTTTAAAATCAAAATGGCAGCTCCCATAATATTAGCATTACATTTTTAATATATTAAAACAAATCTGTTAGATTGCTTTGGAAGATATGAGACTTGGTCACAAAATTTGTTATTTTTATTTCTATTATATGGACTAAGGATTATGTCAGACTTTATGTCTCTTTTAGGGCCTGCTTAGCAAAATAGTGGTAAAATAGCAAAGTAAACTTATTCTTAGATATGACAGAATAGCAGCAAAGGCAGTAAAAACAAGAAAAATCATATTAGGCCCCACCCCCTAAAGAATATTAATGATGTTGACTCATATGACCCCAAAGCATTCCAAAGTATTCCTACTCATGATCGCACCAAGTTTGACTAAAAGTTATAGTTATCAATATTTAGCATTTTTGAAATTGACTTTAAGCCCTCTGCACCCATTACCATTCATGTATCCCTAAAATTTATGGTTAGAAAAAGCAGAAAACCACTGTTAGGGGTCCGAACATGACTTTTGCTAAAAACATCTAAATGTAAGTGGGTCCATGGTACCTTCATAAAGTTATTTCTCAAAAAGTAGGGGACATTGCTATTTCTCAAAAAGTGTAGGGGTACATTGTTCAGGGGTATTTCCCCTTGTCCCCCAGTAGCTTTAATATTGCATACACATGAAATCAATTCCTGTTCATCCTTGTATGAGATATTATCATTAAAAGGGTCCCAAAATAACTGAAAAACATGGAAGACATGGAGCATCCTCAAACTTATTCCGCCAAAAATTCTGAAGTGTACCACGTTGGAAGAAATCTGTCCTTGGGGCCTGTCAAAATTCTGTACGTAATAATTGATGCCGTTGGTCTTCGTTCAAACAAGTATATCGTTCTGGTTGGAAACAGAAAAAGAGAAAGATTGTGAATTTGCAAGATTTGTTTTAATGCATTTTGTGAGAAATGCGAGAACATGCAAAATATAAAGATATAAGCCAATCAGAACAGTGGTGGCAGAACCAAAAATATTGGGGGCTGAAATGGCCAATGAGTTTTGCTGAAGCAGACGAGTCCGAAGTCTAAATGGGTGTGGGATCCAGGGGCCCACCTCAGAGCCCCTTGTTGGGTCCAGGGGGCAATCCCCAAAAGTTCTGTGATTTTAGGCATTCCTGGGAATGAAATCATGCCTAAAAGCGGAATCAACTTGCTTCAACCGGATTGCAAATCTGTCTCGATGTAGTGAAACCCAAACATACACAAACAATAGATTAGATTTCAGACATTTTAGAACAAAACTTTTGGGTGACTAAACATGACTTGAGAGGTGCTGTGGCTCAGTGGTTAAGGAGTAATCATCATATTCGAGAGGTACCGAGTTTGATTCCCCTCGTGAGCGCTGCATTGTGTCCTTGAGCAAGACACTTTACTTGCTTCAGTCCACTCAGCTGTAAATGAGTACCAGCCCTGCTGGGGAGTTAATCTGCGATGGACTGGCATCCCGTCCAGGGGGAGTAATTTACTCTCATCCGCTTGCACTATGGAGACCGGGGATAAGCACTGGCTCAATGAGCCTAATGGCTCGGATGGATTTAGCTTAGCTTAAACATGACTTAAGCCCCCGCCCCCCCCACTTTCTTCGTTGAGGGACTGAGCCCACAAAGAACCCCCTCCCCGATTCCACTGATAGTGAATCAGAAATACTTAGTTTTGCTACTTTTCACAATTTCTTATCAACCAAATAGTGAAAAGATTTTGGTTAATGAATAAACTGCTTGAGTATCTTTTGATAAACTTTGGCTAAGTTTGCAATTTACGAACAAGTCTTTTAACTGAAACTACAATCATGGGTGATACCCCTCACAATGTTACAAATATCATTGATCCTTATTGATTGATCGAATGCTGAAGACTATATATTAATGACAAATCTGATCAGATTGGCATAACGTTGGTTCCAGCTTCATAAATATTCAGTTCAAGAAGAATACAAAGTTGCTACTTTGAACCAATCAGAACATTTGCAGAAACCAATCAAAGATGTTGATGAGGTTATGAAGTCATCACAATTCCTTCACCAGTTTTTAGACTGACTATCAACCAAATGGAGATTGCTATTATTGGCACCTTTCCAATTTTCATTGTTTGTACCCCCCTCCCCCTCACAACAAAATAAATAAATAAAAATAGAAACATAATTTTTTAACCCCATGGTACATGGAAAAGACAGTTAACAGCTGAGTCAAGAACAATACCAATTATGATGAACTTGACATAATAGAGGCACATAACTTACTCGGGGTCGCTGATGGTGACGACTGACTTCACAAACGAGAGAAACTGGTCACAAAAATTGAAAGCCACATTACCACTCCAGTGTCCCTGTCAAAGAAATATAGAAGTAAAATATAACCTTGCTTCATCCTTTCAAAGAATTATGGTAGACAATTAAAAAAACAAAGAATGTACGTTTGAAGAAATACCCTGTCAGCCAGTCATAAATTAGCATGACAATTTTCATGCTGGTGCCTGAAAAATTCAGAAGGCTGTAAACTTTTGAAGGAATATTCCTGTGGATTTTCATTTTCATAGACATAAACAGAGGACTATTAAAGAAACAAACCAGTGAAAACACTATGTTGATATCTTATTGCGTTCAGGAGTTATGGCACGTCAAAGATTTCACTAGTGTATTGAAAAGTGATCTTGAAGTGAATAAGTGTGCATGTCATAATTGTAGATCTAAGACAATGTTTATGGGTTTCTTTTAAAATGAATTTCCTCTTTCCAAATTATTGGAAACAGTTTTGGTTTAATTAGTGAGATGGGGGTATAACATGCACTTTCCAAAAACATGCTTTACCTGTCTGCTCATGTACTTTACACTCTAAATGAAAGAAAAATAAATGATAAAATTGATAGAAATACATAAAGAATTATCTTGGATATGCAAGAATGACATCACACTTTACACCGCAAGGTCAGTTTTCAACATACTGGTGAAATTATTGAAGTGCGATAACTCATAAATGGAATAAGATAACAACAATGTGTTTTCGACGGATTGCTTTTTTAACAGTCCTCTATCATGTACTGTATATGAAAATGAAAATCCATGGGAATATTCCTTTAAACTGATTTGAGGAAATATTTTACTGTGATCAGGGATGTAGTGGCCTACTGAAAAGTGCCACTGTATGCTTCATTCTGAAGGCACGGTAGGTGGACAAAGCAAAAATTAAAAGTTAATCAACAACAACAATATTGTTGATTGAAATAAAGCAATGCTGCTGTGCTGGTGCTATGGCCCTGGTGATAGCTGGTGCTAAGGCCCTGGTGATAGCTGGTGCTACGGCCCTGGTGATAGCTGGTGCTACGGCCCTGGTGATAGCTGGTGCTATGGCCCTGGTGATAGCTGGTGCTATGGCTCTGGTGATAGCTGGTGCTATGGCCCTGGTGATAGCCTGGTGATAGCTGGTGCTATGGCCCTGGTGATAGCTGGTGCTACGGCCCTGGTGATAGCTGGTGCTACAGCCCTGGTGATAGCTGGTGCTATGGCCCTGGTGATAGCTGGTGCTACTGGTGATAGCTGGTGCCCTGGTGCTATATAGCTGGTGCCCTGGTGATAGCTGGTGCTATGGCCCTGGTGATAGCTGGTGCTATGGCCCTGGTGATAGCTGGTGCTATGGCCCTGGTGATAGCTGGTGCTACGGCCCTGGTGATAGCTGGTGCTACGGCCCTGGTGATAGCTGGTTTTAAAGCATTTTCAAATTGCACTAAAATTGCATCAGAGAATTATTGTGGTTTGGTTTGTTGATGTTTAACGGCACCACAACAGTCAGAGTCAAATGTGCCAAGAGGGTGATAATAAATAATGGTGTAATTAATTGTGTGAATTATTGTGAGTTCATTGCTGAAAATTGAGGACGATTTTTTTTTTTAACGAATTCATGCAAAATGTTTTAAAAGAGCAGAAGTTTCATTTTAAGTTCATGTTGAGCCAATGATGTGCCATTGAAAAAATACATTAATGCTAAAACTATTAAAGGTTGATGGACACTTTTACCCCGATGAATGAACATTACATTCTGAGCAGAACAGTCTTCAAATTGTTACAATAGCACTTATTCACTTAATTGGATTCATGACCAAAGGTCATCGGACTGCATAGTAGCCGCGCGTTGCTGGAGTGAAAACAAGGCGATCAGCTGTGTTTGTTTACATATCATATGCAATATGTAGCAAGTTAGACCCGAATTTCAACCATTTAAGGCACAAATTTGCCTTTCAGACAACGTATGATGATCGGTTTGGGGTATGTGGCATCGCTTTGTTAAGTTTTTGGTAAAAATATATCACTGTTTTTGGTAAAAACACATCATGAAGATATACAATATCACTGCAACCGAGCCTCCAACGTTCGAAAGGATGTTTTAAAAATGCATTAAATTCTGCAATTAATCCCTAGTATGTTTTCTTTGCTCTTTGCAATACATTGGCCTAAATTAATGCGATTTGTACGAATATCATTACCAGCTACCAATTGACGCCTAAATATAAATTTCTAGTGGAACTAGCCTAGTATAGGATGAATGATTTAATCAGATACCAGGTTTAACTTACTATTAACTGATAACGTAGACCTAGGCCTATTCCAAACAATGATGACCTAAACCGGATGATTACCTTTCAAATCAACGTGTTATTTCTAACAGCAGATCAAATTGTTTTTTGAAATTATTTAATCTTTCCAGTTTCCACGACCAATCCGTCTTCCTGTTCGTCAACAAAACATATTTCCTGCGTAGATGAGGTATTTAGTATGACCATTTTGGGTCTACGACCATGGTCTCATTTTTTTGACGAATTGCGCAATGCCCGTCTGCGGTCTGTTGCACGCTATATATCGCGTCGACGTATCGTGTCTCGTCGTTCTTTTGTTCACAGCTGAAAGTTTGGGGTCTGTTCGTTGGTTGATTCAGTGATTGTAAGCTAGTTCGAAATTCCTTCTGAAATTGAGATCAATGATCTTCAGTTAGTGTCATCAATACGCCAATGTATTGGCATTTACATCTGTTTAAATGTGTGCAGAATTGGTTCTTGCCGAGTTGTCTTATCGTGAATCACGTAACTGACACAATATAGGTTCTGCGAAAAATAATTCATAATCATCGCATTGCATTATGAGGCCACATTTAAGACCGAGCGAATTCAGTAACTTATTTTGTGACACAGCGCACGTTGTCACAACGTCACACTTTAGAGAAGTCAAAT
This sequence comes from Chiridota heheva, assembly GCA_020152595.1. Lineage (NCBI taxonomy): Eukaryota > Metazoa > Echinodermata > Holothuroidea > Apodida > Chiridotidae > Chiridota > Chiridota heheva. The sequence goes on along the minus strand of JAIGNY010001574.1, from coordinate 4,280 downwards.
CCTCTGTTAGAATTTCATCCTTATGATGCAGTAATAAACTAAATGAGTCCGGATAATTTTGCTTAATTTTGCTACATTGTCGACTTGTGGATTCTGTGTAATGATTCTCCGGCCCGAAATTGGGAATTATCAAGTTAATGTTAGGTCATCAAGTTCAATAACGGCGATAATACTACGTTATGTTAGATTTTGGATGGGATCATTCGGAGTTAAGTCAAAATATAAATTCATTATTATGTTCCGTGTTTTCGATGACCGGATGTGGTGTTTACAACAAATGTACGATTTTTTTATTCTCAGCAGGCCAGTTATATTAAGAAATATTAATTGTCAAACTAGATTGTGTCTTAGTATATCATATCATATAAATTTAGCCTAGCTAGCTGGTGAGTTAACTCTCTCAGAATGGTCTTAGAAGTAATTATCCTCTGGGATTAAAAGTTAAATGAACTTTTTCTAATGATGAGACCACCATGGAATGATGAAACCATAATGCTAAACCTATAGGACATAATACAAGAAATATTAATCATCAAACTAGATTGTGTCTTGGTATATCGTGTCATATAAATTAATCCCAGCTAGTGATTTAACTATTTCAGAATAGTCTTAACAACTGTTACTCCTTGAGATGAAAAGTTAAATGAACTTTTTCTAACTTAAATGATGAGACCACCATGGAATGATGAGACCATAATGCTAAACCTATAGGACATAATACAAGAAATATGAATTATCAAACTAGATTGTGACTTAGTATATCATATCATATAAATTTAGCCTAGCTGATGAGTTAACATTCTCAGAATGGTCTTAGAAGTAATTATCCTTTGGGATTAAAAGTTAAATGAACTTTTTCTAATGATGAGACCACCACGGAATGATGAGACCATAATGCTAAACCTATAGGACATAATACAAGAAATATTAATCGTCAAATTAGATTGTGTCTTAGTATTTCATATCATATCAATTAATCCCAGTTAGTGATTTAACTAGTGATTTCAGAATAGTCTTAACAACCTGTACTCCTTGAGATGAAAAGTTAAATGGACTTTTTCTAACTTAAAATGATGAGACCACCTTGGAATGATGAGACCATAATGCTAACCCTAAAGGATAATACAAGACATATTAATCGTCAAACTAGATTGTGTCTTGGTATATCGTATCATATAGATTAATCCCAGCTAGTGATTTAACTCTTTCAGAATAGTCTTAACAACTGTTACTATATATATATGAGAGAGTTGAACACACAATTACAATGACGGGGTCGTCGCCTGCGTATTCGGTTATGATAGTACAAATGCTATCACGAAACGCTTAATACGACCCGGACGAGAACACAGGTACGACGTACGGACAGACATAACATCGACAACCAAGTCAATGTCCACGGCCTTTGATAACCAGTTGTGGTGCACTGGCGTATCTACCCACCCCAGGCTTGAACCCGGGGCCTCGTGGTCTGTAGACAGGTATGATAACCGCTACACCACAGTAGGTATATATATATATATATATATATATATATATATATATATATATATATATATATATATATATATATATATATATATATATATATATATATATATATATATATATATATATATATATATATATATATATATATATATATATATATATATATATATATATATATATATATATATATATATATATATATATATATATATATATATATATATATATATATATATATATATATATATATATATATATATATATATATATATATATATATATATATATATATATATATATATATATATATATATATATATATATATATATATATATATATATATATATATATATATATATATATATATATATATATATATAATATATATATATATATATATATATATATATATATATATATATATATATATATATATATATATATATATATATATATATATATATATATATATATATATATATATATATATATATATATATATATATATATATATATATATATATATATATATATATATATATATATATATATATATATATATATATATATATATATATATATATATATATATATATATATATATATATATATATATATATATATATATATATATATATATATATATATATATATATATATATATATATATATATATATATATATATATATATATATATATATATATATATATATATATATATATATATATATATATATATATATATATATATATATATATATATATATATATATATATATATATATATATATATATATATATATATATATATATATATATATATATATATATATATATATATATATATATATATATATATATATATATATATATATATATATATATATATATATATATATATTAAGTATAGCATAGGTTGCCATAACGCTAGGAACATACTGTGATCATAATCATCATGTAGTGTTGTAGTGTAGTATACAGCCGAGCTATACTACGTAACCAAAACGCATCATCTATTGTACTGTATAACAAAATAATGAGAGCATAGTCTTAAGCCCATTTGAGACGGTGTCACAGCGCTTACACAAGGTTACATCCGTAATAAACTGATAAATGAGAACAAAAATCTGACTACCAAGCTCGAAAATGTGTTGCCGTTTTCGACCCCCCTCACGGCCGAATGGGTAAGGATTTGACCCGGCACCAAATCCGATCTTTAGGTCTATGCCCAAAATATAATATCCAATTATTACATGAGAAATATTTCGTAGGTAAATAGATTTATGAAAGAAATACACTTTAAAATTTTGAAATAATTATACTAAACTTAGCGTAAAAAAGTGCTAGCTCGAAAATGTGTTGCCTCTCCCGACGCCCCTCACGGCCCAACGGATACGGATTTGACCCCGACACCCTGTCAGATCTTTAGATCTATGCCCAGAGAACACCTTCCAATAACTATATCTAGAATATTTTGAAGAAAAATTAATTTATGAAGGAAATAAAATTCATTTTTTTAAAATGAACTCCCATTGACTTAGCACGTAAAAAGCGAGAGCTCGAAAATGTGTTGCCGCTTTCGACCCCCCTCACGGCCGAATGGGTAGAGATTTGACCCCGACACCAAACCCGATCTTTAGATCTATGCCCAAAATATAATATCCAATTATTACATGAGAAATATTTCGTAGGTAAATAGATTTATGAAAGAAATACACTTAAACGTTTTGAAATAATTCCACTGGACATAGCGTAAAAAAGTGCTAGCTCGAAAATGTGTTGCCTCTCCCGACCCCCCTCACGGCCGAATGGGTAGAGATTTGACGATTTTTATATGTTACGTATTGTTGTCAGATCTCGTTCATACTTTCAACATCCAAGCTTTGTTATTATTGGTACGCACGCTAGTTGTTCTATTTAGTGGTGTACGCCCGAGGATTCTGGACGTTCGCAGTGTTTTCAATTAATTAGGTACAGACACTTCAACGCTTTGTACAGTGAACCATCGCGGAGAAGGATTAGTGAAATAATTTCTTGTTTTAACCAATTTACAACAGCCATTAAGGTTTAAAACGTAGGTGCCCATTAAGATTAAGTCTTTTTGAGTATGTTCATGTTATTTTTACATAGTAGGACGAATTTTTTAACTTATAATTACAAAAGGCAACAGCCACAAATTCGTCGCAGAAAGGCTTATTTCAAGCCGTGCGTCGTAAATATTCGGTTACGCTATTATGAATCTGAATCTGAATCGGTCAAGTCGGCAAAAATCCTTCAAGAGGACATGAACGCCAACCGAGCGTAAAAAATATGAGTAAAAAATATATATAAAAAACTAGTTAGCAATACAAGTGTTAGTAAGTTTAGCTTTAAAACAGTTGAGACTTGGTGCATGTACAATGTATGCCGGTAAAGCATTCCAATCCTTTAGTGTGTGAGGGAAGAAAGAGTGTTTATATACATTCTTTTTAGCATAGGGAACCTGGAAATTAAGGTCATGATTATTTCTTGTATTAGTTCTGACGGTGGGGATAAGTTCATCTTTATTGATGGCGACAAGGTTGTTATTGATTTTATATAGCATATGTAGCCTGGTGTTGTATCTTCTTGTTTTAAGCAGGGGCCACTCTAATTTATAAAGCATGTTTTTTACACTAGATTTATAAGAGTAGTCTGCCATACAGAACCTGGCTGCTCTCCTTTGAATAGATTCAAGTTTATCCACATCGCGCTGGTGATGGGGTCCCAAACTGCAGATGCGTACTCAAGTACTGGCCTGACTAGAGC
>JAIGNY010001573.1:0-25481 GCA_020152595.1 Chiridota heheva | reverse complement strand
AATCTTATTTTACTTGCTTAAACTAATCATTTACACAAGTTTTGTTATCCATTTGATAGCCGTTGGTTTTGACTAAATTGTTGTAGTGAAATTATTATGGCCACCCATGGTCCCCTTTAGAGTCTGCCACACCGGTGTGATATTTGTAAATACATTAGTTTTATTGGCACCTTATCTAGAATATACATGGAATAGGTAGGTTTACTTTGACAAAAACCCCAACATGAAAAGGTGTACAGTGTAGTTTAAAGTGGTTTTATATGATGGAGGAAGTAGGGTGACTTGGCCTATTTTTACTGTGGTAAAAGTAGGGTTAGAAGATATGGAAGGTATAGTGAGGAAATTGAAATGGTGTTTAGTGGGTTGGAAGGATAATAGCTGTAAGGAATAACAAGGCTAGAGAGTTGGGGTACGAGTTTATCAACAGTGTGTATATATCTTAATACGGTGGAGGAAAAGGAGATAATTATTTATAATTTGTATTTCATGCTGTCTGCTTTAGACCTCCGGCCCATGGCATAATAACAACATATTCACATACATCACTTGAGAGAAAATTACATTACAAAGAAATATATAAAATGAAATTTATCTTGGACACTTGTGCTATCATATAGAGGACACACATAACAATCTCTGGAAGTTACGTAAAGTAGTGTATTTCTTAGAGAAATTGTAATTTTTGCTTTTTTTGTATGTGTGTGGGGGGAATAGGGAAGGGGGTAGAGGAGGCATGGCCTCTTATCCAAAAATTCGGGACAAAACGCATATTTTTCCTCAAATTTACTGAGCCTAATTCAACTTTCCAACGTGTACTAAGCCCACAGCAATATGTTTCGGCTGTATTGCAAGTACTGCGTTGCATGTAGGCATGGCGAGTGAGATGTTTATCTCACTATATTATCTGAATATAGGCCTACGTTAGTTATTATTCACATCCATAAGTACGGTTGACATTGGGATTGCCGCACGAGGGCCAGCCATCAGTAAACGGCAGCCATCTCTAACATAGTAAGATAAAAAAAAAAAAACTCACTCAGAATGCACTACTTGCAAGACAATACTTGCATACTGTATAGCAGCCATATCGCGTATACCACGGTCAGAATGTTATCTGACTATCACTAACACGGCAGGCATCAGTCCAACGGCACTACGGGGAATACTAATATAGGTCTGCGCCTACAGTAAAAAGTGTTATCCGACTTGAGTGATGTAGCTTATTTGATACCTTAGTCATAACGTTAGGCCCCATAACGAAGTCTGCCAAGCAATTGTCTCCATCAGTCCAGGATATTCCCCTCTTTAGGAGAAAAATTATTTCCCCTGAAACGGAGAAAGAATATTTAAATTATTTGACTCCCTGCTTTCCATTTGCTCTGACCATACGGTTTTTAATTAACTGATATGCCATCAGTGTTTGTACGAGGCGGTCAGGCTGGTTTGTGTTCCCTGAATGGACGTTCTCACTTTTGTTTGGTACTGAATGGTGTCTGCCTTACTTCGATAATCCCTAGCGAAAACAGGCCAGAATTTGTAAGTTATTCATTATTTTTCTCTTAAACGGCACGGTAGGTGACCATTTGGGACACGGATATTTTGTAAATTAATAAGTAAAGATATGAAAATCCAAAACTGAAATTGACCTACATAGTAATAAAATTTCTAAAGCCCATATAAGTTATGTGCCATAAAGTTACACTGTTATAGGCATCATAGGTAATCTTCAAAATGGCGTCTGAGTTGTTCTCCTCTTTTCTCCTATAGAGGGAATCTCCCGAACTGACCATACACCAGTTCACAGTTCCGTAAACAATGAATTTTCCCTATTGACTGTAAGGATAACAAATTTTTAAAGTTACTCTATTTACAATCCTGTCGAGTTTTTCTTTTGTTAATATGTTATGTAACTTTTTGTATTCTAGGTAACATTAAATTATCTGGAAAAAAAATCATTGTCGTCTTAACACAGTAAGTGAAATTTTGGACCGATTTGATAACTTCAGGCCATGTAAAATGTGTGTATTTCTAAACAACGCGCAATAATACTACGCGTATGCTAAGAGCGCATTTTTCTGTACGCTTGTGGTATGTTTACTTGTTGTGCGCTCTTCTGATGTGTTTACTTGCAACTTGAAGGTAAATGTTGTGGTACGCATGAGCAGACTGGAACTGTGAACTGGTGTAATGTTTCTCCTTGTGTTCTCTTACGTACTTTGTTCTTAGTTGCATAGCGCCTTAGTGTGAATTCCTTTTCGTTTTTGGCGCTCTATGAATGCCAGTGATTGATTGATTATTGTGGATTAGACATATGGGAATATATGGGCGCAGGGAAGTGCTCGGGGTGACGATTTTTATGGACCCGAGGAAAAGTGTTTAAGTAATGGGAGTAAGCAGGTAAGTGAAATGAGTGTGACCTAATCTGAGGCAAATGGTGACTTAGATTAGAGGTAAGAGTATCATGATGAATATCTGTAGCAATACATTTTAAGTCCAAAATCCTCAAAGCCTACAAAGGTTAAATAAAAACATCACTTAAAATCACTCATCAATAAGCAAACAAACCCTCACTGTTAGATACCATCTTCTTTGCAAATTATTACTTTAAGCCAGACACTTTGACCACAGGGGAATATTTTTGTCCTTGTGTTGAGTGTGAAAATCAGTGCAGCTGCAGTGAAATTTGTTTATTATCAATGTCAGATTATGACCATGGAAAATGAGGTGAAGTGTGTGCATTGTAGAAATACAAAAATCTCTCGTGTAATTGTTTGTGCTGGATTGTGGTTTCTGTTGTGAGCAATATATAAATATAGACCCCGACAGATTTGAGGTTGTCTCGGGGCTTAAGATTGAAAATGTTTTGCGAGGTTCAGACTGAATGATCTTCACCAATGTGTTTGTTTTGGATATAAGAGTCCATCTGGTTTTGTCATATAAATCGCAAATACATGCAGGTCCGATTCTCGGCTTTAACGGTGAAAAGTTAGTGTTTTTACCAGAATTGGCGGCGCTGCCGTTTCGACAAATTCACATGACTAGATTCCAGCAGAGGATGATAATTATTTAGTATATTGGACACTGGTGTTATTTGATTGGGAGTACAAGTTACTGTTTTGTTCAGATGTTATTGACTATTACAAGCATTCTTGGAAAGCTATCATGTCAAAAATCTTTGTACTCACACATACGCGATTACGGGCGCGAGAAGTGCACACACTTTAAATAGGAATGGCCAAATGTGGCCATGGTAGTGAATTTATCAACATACGAATTGGATGACCATTCGGTCGCCCAGTAAGAAATTTTGGTGGTACAGTGAACAAAATTCTGGGAGACCAGGATTTTTGCCTTGGTCTGTCTGATGACGTCATAACCTGTAGAATTTAAAAACAAAATGGCTGCTCCCATGCAGGTGTAAAATATATTTTTTTAAACATATAACATTATATGAAATCAAGTTTTTTGCATATTACTTCAGACTTAAAATCTCCTTCAATTTTGAAGTTGCTCAAATTGACGTGTTCCTTCGCGCCTCGCATCAATTGCTCTATAAGAGTGATTGTGGTTGCGGAGTAAAATGTCCTTAAAAAATTCACTGGGCCATGGCATGGTCCAATTTTATGATCTAACTATGGTAAAAATTGAACATCAAATCTGATCATATTATGGTAAGATTTGACAATATCATGGTCAAATTTGTTGTTCAATACGACCATAGCTATATCTGTGCATAATTTGTCTACTACGACGTTAATTGAGCCTAAAATGATTAGAAGCAGTATAAGGTATACGTATACACGTGGAAATGATTGAGATGAGAATGGAAGTGCTACTACTTGTTACGACAAAACATAGGCCTTTTATTATTTTTAGCGGATTAATAATTAATCACAATTCATCATTCTATTGCCACCGGTGTAAATAATATTTTGATTAAACGAAAGGTTACTCTAAAGATAACTTTTGCACACTTTTCTTAAACTTGCATTGATCAAAAGTGTTTTAATTTCTGAGCAAGTCAGATTTTGAATTTAAAAAATATATTATTAATACATATTAATTAAATATATACTATTAATATTAAATATATTGTTTAAATATATTAGCATATATACAAAATTCAAAACGCTCTTAAACCATCAATCTATGACCGGTTTTGGAGAAATGATTTGTGACTGTGATGGGTTTTATTATATTTTAATGCAATTTAACTAATGTTGCCAACTTGCCTCTATCAGTCTATACGTTAATACGTTTATACGTATAGAAGTCACAGACGCTAAACGTGCTGACAGGTTATCGGTCGGTTGATATTATTTATAGCATAAACATGAGTATCACATTGAGGTGGTCGGTCCGACGTAACCGTGTACGGGCTCAGTACGGGTTTGCCAAGTTAAAGGGGAAACTTTATCATTACAGTCAATAGGATATTTTTTCTATGAATACTTGTGTCGCCTCAGCCAGTCAGCGAAAATTGATGGTACTCAGATATATTTGAAAATACTGTCTAATACACAATATATGTTAAGAAAAATAAATTTTGTCCAGTATTTTTAGCAAAATGACAAAAAACATGTTTTTCTCCTGTCGACTGCAATGATAACTGACTGTTTGTTTTCCCCCTTAACTGAAGTTCGAGATCGTCAAAAAAGCATTGTTACGTCGCCATGCACCACAACAATCCCGGATGTACGACCTCCTCAATCATCACAATTGGTAATGCTATAGCCAATGGGCATAAATTATACTTTGATTAAAATAAATTGTGCAAGAGACCTCCGCGCGGTAAAGCTTCCCAATCTGGGGTGCTGGACTTGATCCTCGGTGGGCCCCCAAACTAGTGCTATTCAACAGGCTAATACAATCAGGGGTTTGGATCAAATGGCCGTGGGCATCTTGATGTAAATAATCCAGTGGAGTTCTGTTGGGATCTTATAGAGGTTCTTTACTGACGTCATCTTATCACGTGACATGTGCCATGCTGGCCGTCAAACTTACCATTCAAAAAAAATAAAACTTCATTTAAAAAAAGAAAGAAGGGAAAACATGTTTTCGCTTCACCACGGTAAAAAGATGCAGAATAAATCTAAGCATTATTAACAATAACCAAAAGTTACTTATTCGTCTGATTGTAAAAGAAACGAAGTATTTCATGGAATCGCAGCAAAAACAAAAATGTTGACGGCCAGCATGGCAAGTTCGCGTGCGCAAAATGCGCCCAAAGAGGGTATGACGTCACACGAAGAACCTTTATAGACCTTAGAAATCCTATATGTATCAAGTTGTTCTTTTCACAATGGGCTGAAGGGCTCAGACAATTAAAACCTGGGCCAAAACTAGCTTTGGATAAAGAGATTATTGACTGTTTTCTTTTCTTATATGTAACTGTTTAACTTTCTACAATGTTCACTTCCCCATATGCCCTATTTTCAATAGATTTGAAACACAAAATTACTGAAAGCTTTAGTAAAGATATGTTACACCATAACAAGAACATTTGGAGACATTTTAATAAAATTGATATTCGATTGATAGCTAATCATCAAAGGAATGAGTGGTGATCAGCGAAATATTGAGCATAAAGAAGCAGCCGACATATTTAGCAGCTTACATGTATAATGAAAAAACTGTTAAGAAATCGTTCTCTATAGTTAAAAATAATACGCCAAAACTTAAACTAAAGTGTTTTTTAGTCTCAAAACTTTGTGTTTGTTTAGGTTTACACATCACTTTACATTTCGTTTGTATCGTATGACTATACTCAGGTAGCCTTATTCCATTATCTTAAAGAATTATGGACACTTCATACAACAATATGTAAAAGAGCATGGAATTCTAAGCAAAAAAGTCTTTGCAATTTCTAGAAAGAAAAAAAAAAACTTACATGATGAAAATTTTGTTCTTAACAGTTTGCAATACGTTTTTTTTTTAGATCATGAAGCTATTAATAGTACCATCTTCAGATCAAATGGCTGGACTGTCTAGGACTGTACACTGTTGATTAACCTCCTTAATGACTGTTTATTTATCATGCCTGAGTGTACAAAGCAGTTGAATCCAGAATTACTTTTTGTTATCAGTTACAGATCAACACTCAGGGCCGAATCAACTGTTAATACCTCCAAGATATTACAAGATCAGTGATGTTTGTAAATTTGATACCTCTCTGAAAACGATGCAGGCTTTTAAAAGGTTAGATACTGTGTGTTAGAACTTGGAGCTATTCCAGTTAATAGCTCCGTGGTTAAAAACATAAAGGTCATACTGGAATTTCTGGAATATGTACACTGAAAAGTGTCAGATAAAGGAATGAGTTTTGAAAGAAGACTTATACATATGATTAAATATTGATTGCTCTGAAACCATTAATCAATTGATAATTAATGGCGATTCATTTTCTTTTGTTTCTATTTGTTAGAACAGATTTTATGCAAAACATCGATGACAGATTAAGAAATTTCTTTTCATTTAATCCAATCCTTTGAAATTATTCATGCTATAATTATTGTTCACGTAATTCTAAAAGCAATGATTTTTTTACTTTTTCTTTAATTCTTTATGTGTTCATTTTCCCTTTTTCATGATTAATATTAACTTGGCCTTAGTTGTTTTTTCCCGCCCTACCCCCACACACAACACTTAACTATTTAGAGTAACCCAGTTTTCACACTTTTTCCTCAAAATATTCAACTCTTTCATCCAATTCTGTAATTTCTTGCTCAATATATCCAACTTTTCCCTCAAAATTTCCATTGTTTTCCCTCAAAATATCTGACCTGTTCCTCGAAATGTCTGAAGGATTTTTCAAAATATCGGACTTATCTTCAAAATCTCTTAATTATTTGTACCATATATATCCGACATTTACTTAAAAGATTCCAAGATTTTTGCTCAAAATATATCTAAGATTTTTCAAAATATCCGACTTAATTTCAAAATCTCAGAATTTTTTGCACAATATATATCTGACTTTTACTTTAAAATTTTCAAGGGTTTTCCTTAAAATATCTGGCTTTTTCCTCAAAATAGTAGAAGTTTTTTCTCAGTAACGATATAGTTAGTTGTGTTCTGGTATTGCACAATCCCGACAGCATAAGGATTTCTTGTTCCAGGCCAGTAGGGAAGGGGTATGACGGTGTAACGACCCCCACTTCCTGTAAACCCATCTGTTAAAATTTGTACAAAATCTGAACAAATTTGTAATTTAAAATTTCTATATTAATGACCTGATCAGGGTCTGTTTCTAATTTTGACACAAGCACTTTTGACACAATGGATTTAGATATTTTTATAATTTTTACAAAGTTAAATTTTACTTAGGTGCACTTTTTTCTCTCTCTATATATAATATACAGATATGTGTGAATAATAATTGTAGGCTGTAGAGGCAAAATTTTACCTCTAAATAGAGGATGAATTCATTTGGGTTCCAAAATTCTGAAGGGACTTCAACTGAAAATATCAACCACAGACCTAGACCCTTAACTTCCCATGCAAGGCTGTCTGCTATAAGTTTTTTTTGTTATTTGAGTTCAGTGAAAAGTTTTCCATTGCCATTTACCAAAATTTCATACCTCCGCCCTTAGGTCCCTAACAGGGCTTTACCTCTTGACCATAAAGCCGCTTAAGAAGGCCCTTGGATCACATTCATATGCCCTAGTATCCCCCTCCCTTTCGGGTCAGCGCCTAATATTTTAGATACCTTTCCATATATAATTCATTTTAAATCAATACAGTTTGAGTCCCCCTCCTCTCCACCCCCTCCCGGAAACTTTACCACACTTTCTACTTCGGTATTTTTACATATCGGGGAAAAATGCTTCACTTCAAAAAATGCACCACCTCCTCCCCTCCCCAATGGAAACTTTTCCGGTGCTTTAAAAAGAATATATCACAAAATGTTCTTATCTGTAAACAAATGGTGTAACAAATTCCAAGTCAATTTTGGCGTTTTGGCAAGTACATAAGTTAATTATCGCTAAGTTATCACTTTATCCATGAATGAACTTTAAGTGACGATGCAAATACAAATCTAACGCTAGTGCCATTGGCCTAAGATTCGTGGAATTTGCTGATACCAAATAACAACATTCTTACAAGTTGTCATGTGTAGAAGGGTAGTCCATAAATTCCTTAAGGTCATTCAAGAATCAAGACCTTTAAATAAAGGTGGTTATCTTATGTGTAAAAGTTACGACAAATAATAGAGAAAAACACAAAATCAAGTGGCAACTGAGGCCTAAGCCGTTGCCACACTATTTCAAGGCAGAAATCAGCCTAACGAGTAGAGTTTAGTTTCTTCAGAATCGGAAGAAGTTCTATCCCAAAAAAATCTTCAATAATTAAGCAAAAACAAATATATATATATATATATATATATATATATATATATATACTATTACTAAGGTCCTTATCTAAACTCAACTGTTCAACTTGATAAATTCCGATGATGGTCAAAATTGGTTGAAATTTAAGCCCACATGTCTGTTCACTCGTCCGTGAAATATACGTAAACTGGGCTGCAGTCATGTATGATGTGGTACACTATACAATGCATGGTGCAGTCACTGGAACGTAAACAAACTGAAATGGTGCCTTAACTTTGGAGATGGACAGTAAATAACACCACGATTTATATTTGTCGGCATTCACTGATAGGCATATCGGGTGTCGAAGTTTTGTCTGGGATTTGTGTTTGAGAAAACATGAGGCTGCCCTCAATCCGATGTCGGGTTGGATTTCTTTGCAACATTTTTAATGTAAAAATCACAACATGTTCAATTTTCAAGTTATGACTAAACAAAGTTTCAAGATTTGTTAATTTGTGCCAAATGTGTGATATAATAAGAGGAACACATCTCAAAATCTGGATTGTAATTCTTTAAATTCTGTCCTACAAATTCAGCTACTTTTGAATTTCACAATATCTGTTGTAGATACATGATGATTCGGTGTCCGATCAAGTTCTGAAAACATTTGACCGAAGTCCAATGCTATAATTCAAATAACATTCACAAGAATACAAATAAACAAGGGTTTTACACAAGGTGATGAAGGATCCTTCCCCTTTGATGTCACATATTATTGCCCATTAACAGCTGAAGATTAAAAATGCTGCAAAATGTTCAATTTTCAACCAATTTTGATGCAGTTTTTTGCTGTCTTACTGATTGAAATCACATTTTAAGCCAATTAAGCCCATGTTGCCTCCAGCTGTCCAGTCCTCTAATATAAGTAAAACAGGGTATGTGAAGAATTTTCTTCACCATATTTGCAATTGACTAACGTGTTGATTAATGTTTCTAGTGAAACATCCCAAATCTTCCATGGGCCGTATAGTAAATAACAAAAACTTGTTAACCTTCATTGTCCATTGCTATGGCTTAAGCCTTCATAACGATTTTACTGTGTATAAATCAATTCGAGAAGTCAAAGATTCAGCCAATATGTCCTAAGCACTAGTATTAAAATTCATCTGAAAATAGTCAACCCCTGAAAAGTAAATTTTCCAGTACGAATGTATAAGCCAACTTTCCAACACAAATCATTGTAAATTTATGTATTCTAAAAATACTCAGTTTCCTTTAAAGGAATGGTATCGTCCCATCCATAAATTCAGAAGTGAACCCCGCCGTGCTGGGAACGTCACTTCCAGTTTTCAATTTGTCCTTATTGATTGCGAGAAATATGTGATGTTACCAATAACACATGTACATATGTAGGCCCCCATGTTTTGCTTGGCGGATATGTGATCGATAATTTCGAAAATTGAAAACCGGAAGTGACGTTACCAGTACAGCGGCGTTCACTTCTGCATTTATTTATGGAACGATACCTTTCATTTAAACAACATACATGTGTTAGAGAAAAGCATCGTGCCTATATCCGTTGTAAAATTATATATGATATATTACAATTTTAACTCTCCAAGAACAAAACCAATAAAACTTCACTCTGGTGAATCGAACCAGTGAAGTGAAAAACATCATTCAAATAGTAATAAAGAAGATATTTATCTGGGGCCCTGTATTTTCACGCGTGAAATTGTAGACATTTGAAAGATTACAAGTGCTAAACTAGGCAGATAATAATTCTCTTTATTAAAGTTATTTCTGGTTTTCCGATAATGAATGACTATTTTTCCACTTGGTCACAAACTGTATAATTTCTCTTTGAAAGTATAAAGTGGTGCATGAATTTATCAAGAGGTGTTAAAATACAGTTAGACAACATAATTACTTCAGGCATAGGAGGGGCGAAGAGGAGGTAAGGGAAATTGTTCCACTTATTCACACACTAACAGAGTAACATAGAAGCACAATCTATCCCTTTCTCTCTCTCTAAAAAAACAAAAAAAACAAAAAAACAATAACAACAACGAAATTTCTCTTCGCTTGGCTGCTGATGTCAGAGGAAATCTCGTAAGAAGCAGCAGCAAACCATACTTACATGCACAGACTGACAGACCCAGCCCGATGCACCAGGCTTCCAATGCCACACCTGCAGCCGTATAAAGACTCGGACTGTACAGCCACACAAGACGGTGCTTATCAACAACACGTGCTTCTCGATAGTCTGCCAAGCATGCGCGGCGATTCCGCGGGGTGGGGGCAGGGGCTGGAGGACATATCCCTCTAATAATTTTGTTGGGGGACGAATATGCTTATGTTTCCCCTGAAAAATGAAGTCATATAATTATAGGACTAAAACCTACTGATATATATGGCTTCCTGATTTTGTCTGGGTTTGTCTGGGTTTGTTCCCTCCCCCTCCCAATGTTGAAAAGAAATTGCCGCCCTTGCTGCCAAGACTGATGGATGCCAATGAATGAATATATACATATATAAATCATCCTGAAATTATAAATAGGTGAAGGTTCAAATTATCAAGAGAAACATGATTGCTACACGTAGGTGGGCGGAGGGAAGGTACCTTCCCCTCGACGAAAATTGGGAAATAGTCGAAAATTGATAACAAATCTGTATCCATGCAATGTAAATTGAAGAAAAAGATAATGATACTGTAGAATTGAAAAAATTTGGATAATGGTTTTTTTTTTAAATGAAAAAGAAGATTATTTTTGTTTTTTGCCTTTCTGCACTTTAAAAAAAGAGGTATGGTCAAATTGATGCATGACATGATCAACTATGCATCATTTTCAAAATTTGAACATAGTATGGTCACATTTGACCATAGTTAGATTACATTTTGACCATAGTATCGGTGCATACTTGACCAAATTTGGCATACCTTTTTAGAATGTACTGCTTTCATATATTTGTTATGGAAATGTTGTTCCTGAGAATATGCTGCTCGCTGAGTACATGATGTACAACCATCCACAAGCTAGCCTCAAGGACATTAACGGTACCACTTTAAAGCAAGTCACCAACTTTCAGTATCTTGGTTCGTGGGTAGACTCCACCAAGAAAGACATAGATGTCCGAATTGGAAAAGCATGGACTGCCTGTTCCAAGCTGAGCAACATATGGCGTAGTGATCTCTCCAGAGATCTCAAAATCAATTTCTTCAAGGCAGCTGTTGAAAGTGTGCTGTTGTATGGATCTGAGGATGGACTATGACAAATGCACTTTCAAGGAGACTGGATGGTACGTACAAAAATTGCTGAGATTTGCCCTTAGTGTGTCATGGCAACAGCATCTCCTAACAGCCAACTTTATGGAAACTTACAACCTATTTCTGAAGTCATCCAGGCAAGGCGCCTTAAATTTGCTGGCCACTGTTGGAAGAGCAGAGATGAAGTCATACATCAGACACTTCTCTGGGACCCAAAACATGGAAAAAGAAGTCGTGGTAGGCCGGCACTAACCTACATTGATGTTCTTGAGAAGGACACTGGAATTGAAAGAGATGTCCTGCCAGGTGCCATGGATGATCGCAAGCAGTGGAGAATCTTTGTCGGCAGTGCCCGAGTTCGCTCGATATGATGATGATGATGATATGTATATATATATATATATATAGATGTATATGTATATATATATATATAGATGTATATATATATTATATATATATATATATATATATATATATATATATATATATATATATATATATACCATATATATATATATTTTCAGCCCTTCCACCCTGTATCCATTTGGTACGTTCCGTCCTCCGAGAACCTTTCAACTGCTTAAAATTCTATTGTAATATGGTAATATACTTCAACTATAATTTTGTTTTGTTTTCTGTGTCTGCCACATGCATGGATTCGGTACATTGAAAAAACTAGTAGTGGTCAACGGTGACTATGATCAAATGAACTACCGGTGGGTAACGTCCATGCATTTGTTACATGTAAGTGCAGCGGTTCGGAAACGCAATCGTTCATGTATTTTTCATGGTAAATTTGAATTGAACTTGACACTTGAATTGAACTTTTGAACTTGAAACTGCGAACTTTTTTTCTCGTTTGGATGAAAAGTGCAAATTCTGTGAAAGGTTTACACTGTGAAAGAAATTCACATTAATGAAATAATTAATACCTTATCTTCACAATCAGAAATCGAAATAAATTACACAGGTTGCAAAAATGGAAATAGATTATAGCATGTTGTTTACATTGGAACATGCATATTGTCATTGAAACCTGTTAACTATATGAATATTCTTTAAAGGCCAATTGTCGTCTCTAAGGTGCGAGGTAAATGCAATTTAAATCCTGTGTTTCGATTGGTCAAAACACAATGGTACATTGATACGATATATTAAATAAGTTAGATTCGGGTAGAGTTGTTTTACTTATACTTAGTGGTCTCCTTCACAAGGTTGAAGCACTCTGGCACTAGAAATTCTTCAACAGAAGTTCTTGTTTTGTCCTTTTTCCCTAATTGTGCAGTTACTAGCGGATGACACAGAAGATGAAGGCTCATTGAAAGAGATGCAGAAGCTTTCACACGCCCTGAAAATTACAGACAAAATTAGGGAGCTCTGCACCATCAAGCTTCTGGAGGCAACTGAAAGCAAACATGAAAGGAAAAAGAAAGAAGCCTCTGAGTTAATGGAGCTGTTTAACGAAGAATGGAAAACGATGTGAAAAGACCGGCAAAAGATACACTAGAGCATAGGGCATTTCCAAAGTTACGAAGCTTCCCCAGACTAGCGACTTACTTAAATTCAATGAATACCTTCAGAACGAAACAAGCAAAATCTTGGAAATCTGCAAGAGGGAGGAAAAGTCCCCCAATACTCTGACCAAGGGCTCCAAAAATTGATTTTGGCCAAGCTGACAGTTTTCAATAAAAGAAGACCAGGGGAGGTAAAGCCGTTGAGATAAGAATATTCAAAAGTAATATACATGTACTACATTGGTGAGTGTGTAAGACAGTATCTACAAAATTAGCCACTTCATCTGTCCATTCTAACCCTCGTATCCATTCCGTTGTTCATCACTCCAGTTGTCTATTTTTTATTAGCCATAGGAATGGTGACTGTTTTGATGAATAGCTCCCAAAAAAAAATTACAACGTATATAGTTATATATGTTAGTATTATTAGAATTATCAAAAAAAATGGAAACAAAATTATCTAACATGAATCGGAATCAAATTTGTGTTTCTTTAACCAATAAACAAAAGATTGACAAAATAATTGTCGATTTGGAAGCGCTCTTTTCAAACGAGAAAATTTGCACCTAAACCATGGGCCTACAGCACTGATTATGGTAAAATTTGAAAGAGCAATTCTAGTTCTATCAATAAAGTAACAAATTTGATGAGGGTTATATCTGAGTAAACTCACTTTGAAAATAGTTAAAAATAGAAATTGAAAAAAAAATCGCCACAAATTTTTTTTTTTTTTTCTAGACACTTTCTAATTATACTTCAGGAGACACATGGAGGGCATACAGTAATAATGATAAGCATTTTAGCATTTAGCTAAAATAATGTGGACGGATGGAAGGAATAAAATACATTGTGAAACCTTTCAATGCTTATTGATCATTTTTTTAACCTTCTCTTAAAATGTCAATACCCCCATCACTTTCCCCCATGCCGCCCCTTTCTCTTTTGTTATCGCAAAGCAGTAGCAGAATGGCGCCATCTTCTATCGTCATCGAGTAAGAGCAGGCTTGGCAAGTTCACGGCTATTGACAAATTAAAAATTGCGTCAAAATTGTATTTAAAAATTTGAAATATTTTTTGTTTTGTTTTACAGGGATACAACGAATTTACATTACAGGGAATGCAGGGAGATTCGCATTTCATGTATGCGCATCTGTACGATACATAGGCATATAGGTGTATTATTTTTGTAAATATGGGATGGGGCATGGCCCCCGTGCCCTCCCCTTCCCCCTCCTCCCCCTTCCCCTCCCCCTCTGGCTACGCCAGTGCACCCATTTCATATTTTGCTCAAATGTGGTGTCAGGGTATAAACTATCAAGGGAAGATTCCATGTCAAATTTTATTGCAAAATCTTAAACGGTTTTGAGATATCGGCCTTTAAAATTTGCAAAAATTAGGCCCGAAATTTTTAGATGGCGGCCATTTTGAATATCTCCAAAATGAAAGGTTTATATTAATTTTCTCTTAAATTAAATTATAGACAACTTACAGACTTGGAATTTGGTATGTAAGTATTTTTAACCATAGAAAATCAAATAGTACTGTCAATTTCCCAACAGGGCAGTCTAAAATAGGTTAAATAGCAAATATGTTTAGATCAAAGCAAAATTTGGGGGAAATATTTTATCTCCGACAACAAAAACGTGTGGAAACAATTTTCAAGGAGGGACACCTAATACAAGGTTTAACTTTGACACATTAATAGAGCACGTAATGATGAATGTTAGGGAAAACAATTGTGATGGTTATTTTTTCCTACGGGAGGATACAACCATTTAAATTCGAAGTGTAATTTTGAATTCTCACATCTTGGATATGGACCAGAAGTTTGGAAAATTGTCAACTCACCTTTTCTGATTCTATCCAAACCGTAAACAAAGACTTAAAGGAGACATACAATCTGATACAAGAATTATAATGTATTTCTTAATAACTTGTATTAATGTTTTTATTACCAAATGATCTGAAAATGTTTTCACAACATGTTTTAATAATTTCATACATGAATAAAAATGTCCTTGACCCTTACAAAAGGAAAACAATTGTTCATACCCCAGAAAACTTGAGATGCATTATAAATGGATACAAAGCATCTTGCTGGGCTGATGTAATCCTGATGAAATCATTTTCTGGATGTTCTATAATCAAAATGGTGGCTCTATTGTATGTAACATTCAAGTTTGTAATAATTGTAATTGTATGAAACGTGGTCAGAAGATTTGTTATTTCTAATTCTATCATATGAAATAAGCATTATGTCAGATTTTATTACGCCTTTAATCTTAAAGGGGCACTAGACCAAAGAGTATTTTTAGGGTCTCCAAAAATAAAATGCTTATCTAGTATGTAACAATATAGAATTTTACTGGTTAATATGAATATTCAAGTGACCTTTGCCCTCATATCGTCTGTGGGCTACGGAGGCATGAAGTTAATCGATCTGTTGTGGATAATAATCTTAGATATTGTAAAGAAAACAGCGCCCTTACCTTTCGATCTAAGTGCTCCGTTATTTAAACAGTTAAAGGAGATATTTGATATTTCTAATGCTTAATATATGATAGAGAATTGGAAAATAAACCCACATCCAAAAAACCCTTCATAAAATCTTATTCCATTTTCCAGCTATCCAAGTTTGACGTTGTAGCATGGACGCTGTCATTTTGTGTTGAAAGTATGCCAATGATGACATTTTGCATTTTGTGCTAGCACACAATACATTCCTTTGAAATTCTCTTTAAAAAATTATTTTCAAATTGCTTTGACATGAAGTTACACGGGTTTGAATCATTAATGTCATGAAGTTCTAAGGGCTTGAATCATTAATATCATATACAAATAAAAATTGAATATTTGAAATCAGACTACTATGAAATACATTCATATTCTAAACTGTAATCTGGGTGTATGACATAAATTTGAGGGCGTACAGTACAGTATATGATAGCCGCTCCTATGTAAGGTTATATTGACAGGATTAATGTTTTAATAAATTAGAAAATATATGATTAATTGTTAAGTACGATGTAAAATTTCTTCAGATGACTTATGATGATCATTTGTATCATATTAGATGAAGAAAATTAAAGGCAGACTATGTCTTTAAATAGCAATATTGAGTGGGGTCGCTCTTTTCATCAGAAATGAATCTTTACGAGGTCTACAGTCATTTGATACTTCGAATCGTTATAAAATATAAAGTAGTCCTACAGCGGCTCCTGACAACAATACACGCCCCTAATTTTGACAAATTATTAAGCAATTTTCTGTTATCAAAATCACGAGAAACGCCTTCCAGGGCTGCCCTCCCCCTCTTACCCTCCTCCTCTTTCCCCTTCGCCAGGCATCTACCAAGGCTTCGCCTTAAATTATTTTTGACACAATTGTTAGCGAATATTTGCTATCAGCGCAGGCTTGCGCCCTCGATTTGACACGATAGCAATTTTCTGCCATTCAAATCACAAGAAATGCAGAACTTCAAGCCTTGTTCCTTAACCTGGCTTCAAACTTGGAGTTGAGACAATATTAAGCAATTTTCTGCTCTTAAAATCGACAGAAATGCAGCCCTTCCAGGGTATTTGTCCATAGACTCTAACAATTCTAACAGTCTAACCAATTTTCTGCTGCCAAAATGTAGGATTTGACACAATATGAAGCAGTTAAGCAATATTCTGCAATCCAAATCACGTGAAATACAGAGGTTTTGGGGCTTCGCCCCTTGGATTCATGTAGGGCTTCACGCATAGATTTGAAACAGCTGATTTTAAGCAACTTCCTACTTCCAAAATCACGAGAGACGCATGGCTTCGCTCTTGGATTTTATACAATTTTAAGCAATTTTCTGCTACTAAAAAAACGAGAAAAACAGGGTATTACGGGGGCCCCTATAACGGCTGTCTATAAGAGAAATCATCAACTTATGCTAATGAGCTCAGTGAATTGATCTGTCATCTAAACGGTGCATGCCAATTAAGACCTATGTGCCCAGGCAACGTTTTACTCTTCAAGAGTTTTTTTTTTCCCTCGGAAAGAGATGGGGGTGTCATTTCCCCACCTCAGTGAAACATGACCCACCACGTTCTTGCGCCCGCATCCATGGGCGCCTGTCACGTGCGTATATACGAAAGTACTAGTGTTACTTCGCTGGGAACCACTTCCCACACACACCCCAACCCAAAAAAATGATACATTAACAATGGCTTTGCTTAAAACCAGGAACATCTCAACCTGTCCTCAAATGGAGCAGGGCCGGTCGAAGAAAAAGTTATAATTCTTTGTTTCCCACTACAAAATTGTATACAGTTTCACCTCTCCAAAGCTCCTTCAAGATAACAACTACTCCCTCCCACTGGTGTTAAATGATATTTGTAGTGACATACATCTGAATATAATGGCAATCTTTTATAATATAAGTAGTAACCGTAATCAATGCTGGCATTGTTTGTCTTTGCTGCTGGGGAAAGGTGAAATGAGCTATGAGCATAGAACTATTTATACCTCAATGTTATGATGCAAAGTTAATCTTGTGGAATGATGTGCTTATTTTGTTGCTTAAAAATTGCAGGGCAAATTTTTCAGCAGTGCCTTTACTAATGTATGAACGAGAATTCCACGTTACAATAGGAAATATATTATTTGGTAAGTTATGTTTTCAACTGAACGTTGCCCGCTCTTTATAAATATATATATATATATATATTTACTTCAAGTTATTCCTTACCTTCCATGCTATAATATGCAATCTGGTCACACGACCTGATTCTAACGCACTTCTAACCGAACCTAAAAAACGCAGTAACCAGCCAAGCCCTGACCTCCATAATACCTCTGTACCACCTCACTCTTTTTCAGCGCGTTGTTGTCACTAACATCGCTGAAAACTGGTCACTTTTATTTTATTTTTAATTAACCTTTCTAACTCTTTTCTCTTCGGCAGCTTCTACCTGAAGGGTTTTACGCTGCCCGTTCTCATCTGGCTCGCCTTTTCAAGTCTTCCGAGAGAAGGGTGAGATAGCCATGGGTCCGAGATTTCTTCGGCCGACCTACACGACTTTACCCGTGTAGCCTACACTTAGGATAGCGGGTTTTGTCTCCATTCGTACATAGCGAGTGGCTAGTTCGAGAGCGTCCTACTCGTGGTGGGTGTTTTAGGTCCTAGAGCACAGGTTGTGCCTGTCTGGGGACCTCTCGCCCCGGGAATTAGTCTTTTTCTCCCTTAGCCCCACCCGCCTCGAGGTGACCCTAGCGTTATACTATGCATAGTGTTTAACACATTAGGATATTTCAGTACACCTTCTCGTATGCATTAGGCCAATTTCCTTTTCCGATTTTGGCGCATGCGCATTGGGTCATAGTCACCGCTGGGTAACTGTGGGGTCGCCCTGTAACAACTCTAGGGAGCTACAGTTGTTACTAGCGAGCTTATTTTCGTTTTCACGTTAACAGCATATGAATATTTTTATTTTTCTTACACAGATTTGAGATAAAATATTTAATTTTCAGGATTGAAATTGGGGTGTCGGAGAGACCGTGGGTGGGTCTCTCCGACGACCTAATTACAGGGAAAATAATCTTTCCTTTTTATCTTTACAGACCTCAAGTACACAGTGGTTGGTGTTTCCCACGCTACCCCGGCGCTAGTAAGGTCATTACGTTGGATGCGTTTTCTCGGGTTTCTAAAGTTTTTCAGATAGAAAATTTTTTCGTTTAAATTTTTTTCTGTTAAAGCAAGTGTTGTTGTTCTGTTTAGAATGCTATGCCTTGTCTCTCTTTAGCGTGTCCGTAAGATCATAGTTACTTTGCCGTGTTTAGGTTTGTACGCATGGACAAACGTTCTTCTCTTAAGAAATTTATTTTTCAGTAAAGAATTTTTCTGTTTAAGAGAGTTTTGGTGTTCTGTTTAGACTGCTAGGCCTCGTCTCTCTTTAGCGTGTCCGTAGGATCATACTTACTTTGCCGTATTTGTGTAGGTCCGCATGGATATATGTTCTTCTCTTTTCAGATATAAAAGAAATTCACTGAGAAGGTTACGCTCTTAGAGGCGTTGCGCCTAGAGCGGTAACGGTAAGAGAGAGAGATAACCTCTTAGGGGCGTTAACGAACGTCGCCTAAGTTGTAAACACGGTTCCAAACGGTTCCATTGGACAGTCCCTGTCGATTCCACAGCCCTTGTAACGCGTTGAACGCTGGCTGCTGCGAGTCCGGGGACGGTTCCATACGGTTCCGGGAGTCCATACGGTTCCGCGGCCCGTTGTTACGGGGCGAACGGTTCCATTGGACGGTTCCGTGAGTCCATACGGTTCCGCGGCCCGTTGTTACGGGGCGAACGGTTCCATTGGACGGTTCCATACGGTTCCGCGGCCCGTTGTTACGGGGCGAACGGTTCCATTGGACGGTTCCATACGGTTCCGCGGCCCGTTGTTACGGGGCGGACGGTTCCATTGGAGGGTTCCGCGGCCCGTTGTTACGGGGCGGACGGTTCCATACGGTTCCGCGGCCCGTTGTTACGGGGCGGACGGTTCCATACAATTCCGTTGGACCATCCCTGACGGTTCCGCAGCCCTATGTGCGGGCATTGTGCGGTTCCGGGGACGGATCCATACGGTTCAGGGATCCATACGGTTCCGCGGCCCGTTGTTACGGGGCGAACGGTTCCGTGGTCCATACGGTTCCGCGGCCCGTTGTTACGGGGCGGACGGTTCCATTGGACGGTTCCGTGATCCATACGGTTCCGCGGCCCGTTGTTACGGGGCGAACGGTTCCATTGGACGGTTCCATACGGTTCCGCGGCCCGTTGTTACGGGGCGAACGGTTCCATTGGACGGTTCCATACGGTTCCGCGGCCCGTTGTTACGGGGCAGAAGGTTCCATTGGACGGTTCCGCGGCCCGTGTTTACACGGGTCCGTATTTAACGGGTTAACGTACATCGTACGGTTAAATCCGGTTATACGCCCACTAGCTACGTGGTCAGGTGACAGGTGACATTCTTGACAAGAAGTATAGCATTGACAGTTATTTTTCTTCTTGGTCCTGTACCCATTAGCTACGCAGTTCCACGGCTCGTGTGAACGCAATTAAGACTGTCTACGTTGAACGTTACAAGTTCCGTATTTATTTTCACCAGTCTCATGGACATGAAGGACAGGTCTCCGGGTGTCGATGTTTTTACACACCCAGGATGTCTCGTGATGCGTAGCGTGCAAACGCTTCTTTAAATTACGCTCCGGTGACATCCATCTCACGTGTTACGCGTGCAGATTATGCTGCGAGTCAAATCCCTGTACTCTTTGCAGCGATTGGGATCTAGCGGCGTGGTCGGAGCACAGACTCCACCGCGACCGGTACTTTCAAAGAGCGGCGGGGATAGTGGAGAAGCGACGGTCTGATAGGCCCTCTTCGTCTCCCCACCGCCACCCAGGTCCAAAGCCAGGGAGGCGGGGCCGCCGCCCACTCCTAGCGGAGCGCCTCTTGAAAGACGTACACCGTACGGTTCATCCGGAAGTATAGCATTGAGACAGCTATTTTTCTTCTTGGTCCCGTAGCCAACGGCTACGACAGTTATACGGTTCCACGGCCCATGTTTACGGGTCCGTACGGTTCCACGGTCCGTGTTTTACGGGTCCGTACGGTTCCATTGGACGGTTCCGCGGCCCGTGTTTACGGGTCCGTACGATTCCACGGTCCGCGTTTACGGGTCCTTTCGCTTCCATTGGACGGCTCCAGTGAGCGGAACTTATCTTTAATGGGATAACGTACACTGTACGGTTCACCCGGTTATACGCCCACTAGCTACTACGCTACGTGGTCAGGTGACAGATGACTTTCTTTACAAGAAGTATAGCATCACGACAGCTATTTTCTTCTTGGTCCCGTAGCCATTAGCTACGCAGTTCCACGACTCGTGCAAACGGAATTAAGATTGTCTGCGTTGAACATTAACGTTCCGTAATTATTTTCACCAGTATCATGGACGTGGAGGACAGGTCCTCGGGCGTCGATGCTCTACACACCCTTGATGACCCGGCATAGCATGATAACGCTTCTTTGATTTACGCTCCGGTCACATCCATCTCACGCGTTACGCGTGCAGATTATGCTGCGAGTCCATTCGTGGTACTCTTTGCAGCGATTGGGTTCAAGCGGCGTGGTCGGAGCACTGACTCCACCGCGACCGGTATTTTTCAAGGTGCGACCGAGAGCGTGCGGCTCCGGTGTTCGGATGCGTACGGCTCCGTAGTTTTGTAACGGGATATCGTACACCGTACGATTTACCCGGATATGCACCCGCTAGCTACGAGCTATGTGGCCAGGTGACAAGTGATAATCTTCACAAGTAGTATAGCGCCGTGAGAGCTATTCTATTCATGGTTCCGTGGCCATTAGCTACGCAGTTCCACGATCATGTGAACCCCATTTATACGATTATCCGCGTTGAACGTTACATTTCCGCAATTACTTTCACCAGTATCGTAGGCACGGAGGACAGGCCTCCGTGCGTCGGTACGTTACGCACCTCAGAGGTCCCGCTTTGCATAGCGTGCAAACGCTTCTCTAGACCGTACGGGCCTGTACGACTTCGGAGTTTTTGCAACGGGATAACGTACACTGTACGATGAACCCCGAAGTTGAGTTCGCTAGCTAGGAGGCTGCTTGGTCATAGCTACGCTGCTCCACGGCCGTGTGAACTGCCTCTGTAGGATTTTCCGCGTTAAACGTCACAGTTCCGCGATGTTTTGCGCCTATATCATCGACACGACGGGCAGGTCCCTAGTGTCGGTGCGTTACGCGCCTTGACTGTCCTGCGATGCGTCGCATGTAAACGCTTCTTAGGTTGCGCTTTGGTGTTATCGACATGTTCAAACCCGTGTACACCGCTGTGGTCCTCGGTTCCGCGATGGGACCGGTCGGCCAACAAGAGGCGACGCCCTACGGGGTCTTACGTGAGTTAGTCCCCTTTTTTACGGCTAGTTGTAGAGCCATTGGATTCCTTGCACGGGTCCATTAGGGTCCGTACGGCTCCGGTAATCGGTTCCATACGGCCCCCACGGCTTGTTTTACGGCCCCGTAAGGGTCCGTAACACAACTTGGCGGCTCCGTCCGGGGCATGGGATGACGTTTGGGTCTGTAGTGCTGCTTAGTTCTACAGCAAGGTAACGTACAACGTACGTCACACCCGTTAGTTTCGGAGATCCCCACGTCCGTGTGAGCTGACTTGGTGAGATTTTCGCGTTGAACGTCACGGTTCCGCATAGTTTTTCACCAGTTCATGGACACGAGGACGAGTCCCCGTTTGTCGGTACGTCACGCTCCCAGGATGCGTCGCGTGTTAGCGCTTGCTCAGGTTTCGAGGCCTAGCGCTCGGGTGATAAGATTTCCTTCTTTACGGGAGGCATACCATCACGAGCTATTCCTCCGTGTTACGTTGTTCCACGACCGTTCAAGCTACTCTGAATGTGATTCTTGCGTCGAACGAGACCTTCGGCTCACATTCTACAGATATTAACGCAGTTTTACGTACAACGTACGATAAACCCGGGTATCGGAACTTCGGGATATTGCGACCGTTAGCCGCGTGTTGCAGTGTTCCGCGGTCGTTTCTTGCTGGGACGTTTTTAGCGTTCGACGGCAGTCCCCACGCGTAGCCGCCGGCTTCGCGGCTCCGTAGTGATTTTATACAAACGGAGTTAACGGCCTATACCAGCGGCGCGGCTGTGTGTAGAGGACCAGTAGCCATGAACTACTGCGTTCCGCGGCCGTTTCTCTTACCGGGACACGTACTGAGTACGACGGTAGTCCCCTCTTCCCCACGCAGCTACCGGTTTCGTAGCTCCGTGATCGAACAAACTCAGTTTACGACTCGTATAGCTTGCGTGGCACGTGAACTCCTCCGTATTTCTTACGGCCTCAGTTTATATATATTTTACCTATTCTCAACGGAACGCGTACTGTGTACTTCTTCCCTACGCGTCGCCACTTACTCGGTGGCCCCGTGGTGAATAGAGGTATAATTAGATAACGACTCACGTTACAGGTGTGGTACGTTCACGCTATCGTGGACCTAGACGGTCCTTTGGTACTGATAGCTACTTCGTTCGGGACACGTACCAGTACCAGTTGTCCCCCTCGCGTAGCCACGAGCTTTTTGCTCCGTGGTGCACAGCGACATCGTTAGCGGTGGACTCGTGGTTTTTACTTGTCATGCTGACGCCTTTGTAGACCCATAACGGATCTATTATACTTAACGGGGTTGCGTACTTTGTACGGCGTAAGTCCCCAGTAGCCACGCGCTTTTCCGCTCCGTGGTGCAGGGTGTTTAACGGTCCGTGTAGTATACACAGGACGTCACCTCTTTCGTGATTTCTACCCCAGTGTTGGGGTTTATGACTCATACGGTTGACGTATATATATATATATATATATATATATATATATATATATATATATATATATATATATATATATATATATATATATATATATATATATATATATATATACATATATATATATATATATATATATATATATATATATATATATATATATATATATATATATATATATAAAATATATATATATATATATATATATATATATATATATATATATATATATATATATATATATATATATATATATATATATATATATATATATATATATATATATATATATATATATATATATATATATATATATATATATATATATATATATATATATATATATATATATATATATATACAGGTGGCCCAGAATTTGACAAATTCTACAAAAGTCAAATATTTACAAAAATGAACAAATATCATTTTTTTCATTGAGAATATGCAAATACATATGAAATGTTAAACAAATGACTAACAGATGAAAACGATTAAAAACAGAAAGAAATCAGTCTAATAATTGTGTGATGAAATCATTTATTTTTATTTCTTAAAGATTTTCAAGGAATATGTACAATTTGTTAATACAACAGGAAAAAGTAAAAACTTAAAACAATTTATTTATTCCATTAAAAGCGTAAAATTGCGCAAAGACACAACTGCGAAAGAGAGCAAATTTGCGTTAAATTTAAAAAACAACTCAATCTATAAAGCGCAAATTTACGCCATATTAAAATGACAATTCCTACAATAAAAGCCCAATTTAACAGGTTGAGTAGCAGCGACTACTGCAGAGCGCAAATTTGCGCCATTATGAGAAGACACATCTCAGTCTTCAAGGCGCAAATTTGCGCCAACATTATAAGACAACTAAATTAAACTCCATTTTGAAGCATAGCAAACAGTGCAATATTGTCTCATGTAGTGGCTCCATCAACGCGCAAATTTACACCATATTGAGACAAAGCCAAATTTAACACTTATATATATATATATAAACATATATATATATATAAACATATATATACATATAAATATATTACATATATATATATATATATATATATATATATATATATATAAATATATATATATATTTATATTATGAATATATATATATGTATATATACATGTATATATATATATATATATATATCTATATATATATATATATTTAAATATATATATATATATATTTAAATGTATATATATATATATATATATATATATATATATATATATATATATATATATATATATATATATATATATATATATATATATATATATATATATATATATATATATATATATATATATTTACCCCATAAGCGTAGGCGGGATATTTACGAGTTATACTTACCTTCCATGCTATAATATGCAATCTGGTCACACGACCTGATTCTAACGCACTTCTAACCGAACCTAAAAACGCAGTAACCAGCCAAGCCCTGACCTCCATAATACCTCTGTACCACCTCACTCAACATTCCACCGAGGCCTGAAACGAGAGGGAGGCGGGCGGATGCATGGAAGGTAAGTATAACTCTCGTAAATATCCCGCTACGCTTAGCGGGGTAAATTTATTTCAAGTCATACCTTACCTTCCATGCTATAATATGCAATCAGATTGCAACCGAGGATAGGAAGGAAGGGAGTTCAGATCGCCGCACATTTTTTTTTTTTTTTATGGCTGGTACGAAAACTCACACGAGCCGAATCCCGTTTAAAGGACGAAATTCCTTCACCTCGGAAGGATGAAAGACCTCAAGAGTGGGAGGAACTAAAACATAGGAAACCACGGCGAGGTACAGTCAAACCGAACAAGGCACCATTCGTTGACAGTAACGGAGGCAAACCTCGAAAGAACCTGAGCGTAAAGCCCAGAAAAACAAGCCAACCGGAAGAGCGTTTGGACACAATTACAGCAAAGTGTCCACAAAAACGCCACAAGCCACACGGATTCGTCCACGAGACAGAACCGGCGAGGAAACCACGATT
>JAIGNY010001572.1:0-31428 GCA_020152595.1 Chiridota heheva | reverse complement strand
GGTAATCTGTAATTACCCCCTTTCCAACCGGGATCGTCCTTCTTATCATAGTGAAGACTTGTTGGGCGGTCTCCAGTTTTCTTTAAAATACAGTGCAGCTCGTGATAAAGATTACAAGATCCTGGTGCTGACGGAGTTTGACTCGGTGCTGATGATTCCCTTCGACAGACAGGCAATCGAAATCGTTGAGTAAAAGGGACCATCATGTCAATGCTCTTAACATTTCAGTTACAGTATTTGATACAACAAGACCCTATTTTAAAACACTCAACTTGTACTATTCATGATCTTCAAACATGTGCATATGCCAGGAGATATTATTATCTCAAATACGGAAATTAGACGGGCATTGGGTTGCTATGTATATTGTTAATTCAAAGTCTATCGATTTTTTATTCGTTTGGTGACGAGGGGCCAGACCTCCTCGAAAAATGTATAAGAAAATATAAAAAAGTTGAATGGTCCATAACCCAAGTTCAGCCAGACACTTCACTTTTGTGTGGTTTATATTGCATGTATTTTTTAAAACTAAGAGTAAGAGGATTAAGCATTCATGAAATTTTAGCTACTTTTGATTTAGAAGATTTAAGTGAAAATGATTGGCTTGTGACAGCCCATTTTGTACATCAGATTTAAACTTTTTTGCCAAATGGCATACTTATGTAACTTAAGTTGGGATGTAGTCTAACGTGAGTGATATGTAAATATGACACTAACAAGTAATTGACGTGAGTGACCTGTAGTTAAACTTTTTCGCCTATGTACAAAGTGTGTAGTGACACAAAGTGTTAGTGATTTTAGGTTCAGAAAATGCATATAAATGATTGACATTCATCATATTTTTTATTCGAATTCTTGAAACAAAAAAATCATCATTGCTTGTTATAAGTATATCAAATATTATATATTCAATAACGATTTTTATGAGTATATAAAAATCTGAAATTCTTTGATTATTGTACCATTGTTTGAATTGAAACAAAATTGCCTTCAACTACCAAATGCGTGAAAACAGTAGCTAACAAAGAGCTTCTTGCCTGAAGTTTGCATCAGGAGACTCTTCAGCGAAGAAACAGGTGAAAATTCGCCCAACATTGAGTTTAAAAACACCAAAACGAAGGACTCCAGCTGTCACCCCTAATGCCCCGCTACCCGAAGGCGGTAGAACATTAAAACGTAGTTTGAGTTAAAAGCTGTGTGTGGCAGCGATTCTGAGGAAGAGTTTGATAAAATGATAAAAAGAACATTGTTAAATCCAGAAAGTTTCAATTGTCAGATACGGATACTGAATCAGAAGCTGAGGTCAACCGTTACAAAACAGAAGGCATCAGAATCAGAGGAAAGTGAAGTAATATCCGAGGCAGAGGAGGCCGGCACTGACGAAGCGGGTACCTCCGATGGCAACCAAGCAGATGCTAGTGGCTGTGAAACAGAGAACGATGATGATGAGAAGCCTGCTGCACCTGTGAAGGAAACGAAGAAGAAGGGTCGTGAAGAGGGAGGCACCTGTAATGACAAAACAGTTTGGCATGACATGAGTCTAAGACTAAATCAAAGACTGAAAAGTTTTGTTCAGCTACAATGACAAATCATTCAGTGTATACAGCATAGGCATTCCATATTTTGTTAGAAGAATTGGTAAAAAGGTCATGATTATATGCATTTCTGAGTATAAGAAGGTGTCAGGAAAGATTTACAGGCTAAGAGTGGGGAAAAAACCAAAGCAAAGGCTTTTAAGATTTGTGAAGTTGCAAAGGGATCAACACCAAAAAGGGTTTACATCCTGCTTTTGTATATGTCATTTCATACCAAGATTACCTTGCCCTCTGCAGCTGTAAGGAAGAATTTGCCAAAGCTATGACAAATCTAGATTTAAGTGGGGGGGGGGCAGAGACAGTCCCCCTTGATTAGAGTAAGAGGTTGAGTTATCTAGCGTACAGGTGGCTTCTGTCAGTCACTATATGGGTAGGGCCACGATAGACATACGTAACCAGGTAACTGGTTTACTAAGCTAGAGGGGTCAGCACAACCCACAACAATAGGGATACCCCTGTGTATGGCTGCAGCAATGTCTTTTCTAGGAAAGAGTATCAGCCGAAAGTTAAGTAAAACAAATTCAGCTATATTTTCTCACACAGGCGTCTGGGATGACAGGTGGCACACTTTAAACAGGAAGGCTCTTAGAACCATGTAAGAAGGGTTCCAAAAGAGTTTGATAGAAAGAAGATTAATCAAGATGCTGTAGAAGAAGAGACTTATAACATGTTTCCATGTTGGCCATATTTCCATTATGACCTTAGCCATGCATGCAAGATACCTGAAAATGTGGAGTTTAAAATTGTTAAAGTTTATTAGAGCATCTCAATTTGATAGACTAGCAGACTAAAGGCCCTGGGGATATTTGGCCCTAATGATGGGGATCATCTAACCCCTGATGATGGGGATCATCTAACCCTAATTGATGGGGATCATCTAATCCTTGCTGAACTGGAGGGAGATTGTCTCGATTACTGTTATGCCATCAAGAAGGAGGTGCCAAACATGGACATATGGGACTCTGAGGGTACGGTTATCACTACCACTTCCCGACGTACACAGTATGCCCAGGTAGGACTAGGGGAATTAGCTAAATTGTTTGGGTTGTGCAGACACATAGAAATGATTATGTTGAACAATGCAGATTGCAATGTAATCATAGAGGGGGTGATGTTTAGGGGGGCATCGACACTGATCAGCGAACATCTGAAGGGTACTCGGTACACCTTCAACCAGCTGACAGCTAGAGCATTGTTTGAGAAAGTAGCTCATGCTATGGAATACAAGAAACAGGCTGAGCAATTTCCAAAAAAGGCTTTAAATTCCTTACCTTTGCACAGTAGTACTACCTATATGGGACATGTACAGAACTACGCAATGGGTGAACTGTTTTACGAGGTTTGGAAAAAGATTCACACAAATGAATTTGTCAGAGATGTCAGGGAGTGTTTCTAACTATTTGCGTATAGCCATTGGAGCTACAGCAATGCTTAAAACTCATTTGATGAGGGTGGGAGAACTTCTGCAGTTTACAGACCTACAGAGAGCCCCCCTCACAAACATGAAGATGAAAGGCCCTAAACGGTATAGAGTGCAAGGGGGACAGCTCAGAAAGTGTTCTGCTCTAATAACTAAGTACACCATGTCAACATATGATGTGGCTTCCTTCTCTCTGTACGCGGATCTGGAGGTTAACCCTCATGTACACATCTTCAGAAGCGGTAACAGTTGGTTAAACTTAGGGGCCCCTGTCATGATACCAGGGGAGGATAAGTACGGATTCATTGAGAGGCTATCTTTATTAAAGATGAAGAGATATTACAGCAGGGCATTGGGAACTGTCAAACACTTCAGCCTGGGGGGAGGGGAGTTAAAACCCAGAAAGATTTTACTTTCAGAGCCAACCCCACCATGAAACACTTCAACACCCTTGATGCATACTATTGCACATGCCCAGAATGTCTAAACTACTATTACCTGATGGGTAAAGACAACTGTGGGGGGATCTTGGTATACTGCTCAGCAAGGAAGACAAGAGCCGTCTTGGGGGTTACAGGTCTTGAGAACCCCCTATGCGAAGGCTATAGTCCTGAAATGTGAGAGATTCCAGATATGGGGGAAATCATACTATGAGTAAAACGAGTAGCTTGTTAATGTTTGAAACAAGCATCCGAACTAAGCAAATCAAAGACTAAATATTATCATCTTTAGGACCTATAATACATACAGAATCGTATAGGCTCCGCGCTGTATTGCACAAGATATTTTGGTCAATTTGGAATAATAGTAGTGAGTATTAAACATTGCTATATGATAATCAATACACATCTTTTTTGAACGGTTCTGTAAAATTGATTGTGTGATTACATCCTTTTGTTTTATTATAGCTACTCGTTATGCTAGTAGTGCAGGTGGTCAAACGAATGTTTTATTATAGCTACTCGTTATGCTAGTAGTGCAGGTGGTCAAACGAATGTTTTATTATAGCTACTCGTTATGCTAGTAGTGCAGGTGGTCAAACGAATGTTTTATTATAGCTACACGTTATGCTAGTAGTGCAGGTGGTCAAACGAATGTTTTATTATAGCTACTCGTTATGCTAGTAGTGCAGGTGGTCAAACGAATGTTTTATTATAGCTACTCGTTATGCTAGTAGTGCAGGTGGTCAAACGAATGTTTTATTATAGCTGCTCGTTATGCTAGTAGTGCAGGTGGTCAAACGAATGTTTTATTATAGCTACTCGTTATGCTAGTAGTGCAGGTGGTCAAACGAATGTTTTATTATAGCTACTCGTTATGCTAGTAGTGCAGGTGGTCAAACGAATGTTTTATTATAGCTATGCTAGTAGTGCAGGTGGTCAAACGAATGTTTTATTATAGCTACTCGTTATGCTAGTAGTGCAGGTGGTCAAACGAATGTTTTATTATAGCTACTCGTTATGCTAGTAGTGCAGGTGGTCAAACGAATGTTTTATTATAGCTACTCGTTATGCTAGTAGTGCAGGTGGTCAAACGAATGTTTTATTATAGCTACTCGTTATGCTAGTAGTGCAGGTGGTCAAACGAATGTTTTATTATAGCTACTCGTTATGCTAGTAGTGCAGGTGGTCAAACGAATGTTTTATTATAGCTACTCGTTATGCTAGTAGTGCAGGTGGTCAAACGAATTATGCTAGTTATGCTAGTAGTGTGGTGGTCAAACGAATGTTTTATTATAGCTACTCGTTATGCTAGTAGTGCAGGTGGTCAAACGAATGTTTTATTATAAACGCTACTCGTTATGCTAGTAGTGCAGGTGGTCAAACGAATGTTTTATTATAGCTACTCGTTATGCTAGTAGTGCAGGTGGTCAAACGAATGTTTTATTATAGCTACTCGTTATGCTAGTAGTGCAGGTGGTCAAACGAATGTTTTATTATAGCTACTCGTTATGCTAGTAGTGCAGGTGGTCAAACGAATGTTTTATTATAGCTACTCGTTATGCTAGTAGTGCAGGTGGTCAAACGAATGTTTTATTATAAACTATAGCTACTCGTTATGCTAGTAGTGCAGGTGGTCAAACGAATGTTTTATTATAGCTACTCGTTATGCTAGTAGTGCAGGTGGTCAAACGAATGTTTTATTATAGCTACTCGTTATGCTAGTAGTGCAGGTGGTCAAACGAATGTTTTATTATAGCTACTCGTTATGCTAGTAGTGCAGGTGGTCAAACGAATGTTTTATTATAGCTACTCGTTATGCTAGTAGTGCAGGTGGTCAAACGAATGTTTTATTATAGCTACTCGTTATGCTAGTAGTGCAGGTGGTCAAACGAATGTTTTATTATAGCTACTCGTTATGCTAGTAGTGCAGGTGGTCAAACGAATGTTTTATTATAGCTACTCGTTATGCTAGTAGTGCAGGTGGTCAAACGAATGTTTTATTATAGCTACTCGTTATGCTAGTAGTGCAGGTGGTCAAACGAATGTTTTATTATAGCTATGCTCGTTATGCTTATGCTAGTAGTGCAGGTGGTCAAACGAATGTTTTATTATAGCTACTCGTTATGCTAGTAGTGCAGGTGGTCAAACGAATGTTTTATTATAGCTACTCGTTATGCTAGTAGTGCAGGTGGTCAAACGAATGTTTTATTATAGCTACAAACGTTATGCTAGTAGTGCAGGTGGTCAAACGAATGTTTTATTATAGCTACTCGTTATGCTAGTAGTGCAGGTGGTCAAACGAATGTTTTATTATAGCTACTCGTTATGCTAGTAGTGCAGGTGGTCAAACGAATGTTTTATTATAGCTACTCGTTATGCTAGTAGTGCAGGTGGTCAAACGAATGTTTTATTATAGCTACTCGTTATGCTAGTAGTGCAGGTGGTCAAACGAATGTTTTATTATAGCTCAAACACTTTATTATAGCGTTATGCTAGTAGTGCAGGTGGTCAAACGAATGTTTTATTATAGCTACTCGTTATGCTAGTAGTGCAGGTGGTCAAACGAATGTTTTATTATAGCTACTCGTTATGCTAGTAGTGCAGGTGGTCAAACGAATGTTTTATTATAGCTACTCGTTATGCTAGTAGTGCAGGTGGTCAAACGAATGTTTTATTATAGCTACTCGTTATGCTAGTAGTGCAGGTGGTCAAACGAATGTTTTATTATAGCTACTCGTTATGCTAGTAGTGCAGGTGGTCAAACGAATGTTTTATTATAGCTACTCGTTATGCTAGTAGTGCAGGTGGTCAAACGAATGTTTTATTATAGCTACTCGTTATGCTAGTAGTGCAGGTGGTCAAACGAATGTTTTATTATAGCTACTCGTTATGCTAGTAGTGCAGGTGGTCAAACGAATGTTTTATTATAGCTACTCGTTATGCTAGTAGTGCAGGTGGTCAAACGAATGTTTTATTATAGCTACTCGTTATGCTAGTAGTGCAGGTGGTCAAACGAATGTTTTATTATAGCTACTCGTTATGCTAGTAGTGCAGGTGGTCAAACGAATGTTTTATTATAGCTACTCGTTATGCTAGTAGTGCAGGTGGTCAAACGAATGTTTTATTATAGCTACTCGTTATGCTAGTAGTGCAGGTGGTCAAACGAATGTTTTATTATAGCTACACGTTATGCTAGTAGTGCAGGTGGTCAAACGAATGTTTTATTATAGCTACTCGTTATGCTAGTAGTGCAGGTGGTCAAACGAATGTTTTATTATAGCTACTCGTTATGCTAGTAGTGCAGGTGGTCAAACGAATGTTTTATTATAGCTACTCGTTATGCTAGTAGTGCAGG
Organism: Chiridota heheva; assembly: GCA_020152595.1. NCBI lineage: Eukaryota > Metazoa > Echinodermata > Holothuroidea > Apodida > Chiridotidae > Chiridota > Chiridota heheva. The sequence goes on along the minus strand of JAIGNY010001572.1, from coordinate 24,615 downwards.
TGGTCAAACGAATGTTTTATTATAGCTACTCGTTATGCTAGTAGTGCAGGTGGTCAAACGAATGTTTTATTATAGCTACTCGTTATGCTAGTAGTGCAGGTGGTCAAACGAATGTTTTATTATAGCTACTCGTTATGCTAGTAGTGCAGGTGGTCAAACGAATGTTTTATTATAGCTACTCGTTATGCTAGTAGTGCAGGTGGTCAAACGAATGTTTTATTATAGCTACTCGTTATGCTAGTAGTGCAGGTGGTCAAACGAATGTTTTATTATAGCTACTCGTTATGCTAAACGTGTTTTAGTGTTATGCTAGTAGTGCAGGTGGTCAAACGAATGTTTTATTATAGCTACTCGTTATGCTAGTAGTGCAGGTGGTCAAACGAATGTTTTATTATAGCTGTTATGCTAGTAGTGCAGGTGGTCAAACGAATGTTTTATTATAGCTACTCGTTATGCTAGTAGTGCAGGTGGTCAAACGAATGTTTTATTATAGCTACTCGTTATGCTAGTAGTGCAGGTGGTCAAACGAATGTTTTATTATAGCTACTCGTTATGCTAGTAGTGCAGGTGGTCAAACGAATGTTTTATTATAGCTACTCGTTATGCTAGTAGTGCAGGTGGTCAAACGAATGTTTTATTATAGCTACTCGTTATGCTAGTAGTGCAGGTGGTCAAACGAATGTTTTATTATAGCTACTCGTTATGCTAGTAGTGCAGGTGGTCAAACGAATGTTTTATTATAGCTACTCGTTATGCTAGTAGTGCAGGTGGTCAAACGAATGTTTTATTATAGCTACTCGTTATGCTAGTAGTGCAGGTGGTCAAACGAATGTTTTATTATAGCTACTCGTTATGCTAGTAGTGCAGGTGGTCAAACGAATGTTTTATTATAGCTACTCGTTATGCTAGTAGTGCAGGTGGTCAAACGAATGTTTTATTATAGCTACTCGTTATGCTAGTAGTGCAGGTGGTCAAACGAATGTTTTATTATAGCTACTCGTTATGCTAGTAGTGCAGGTGGTCAAACGAATGTTTTATTATAGCTACAGGTGGTCAAACGTTATGCTAGTAGTGCAGGTGGTCAAACGAATGTTTTATTATAGCTACTCGTTATGCTAGTAGTGCAGGTGGTCAAACGAATGTTTTATTATAGCTACTCGTTATGCTAGTAGTGCAGGTGGTCAAACGAATGTTTTATTATAGCTACTCGTTATGCTAGTAGTGCAGGTGGTCAAACGAATGTTTTATTATAGCTACTCGTTATGCTAGTAGTGCAGGTGGTCAAACGAATGTTTTATTATAGCTACTCGTTATGCTAGTAGTGCAGGTGGTCAAACGAATGTTTTATTATAGCTACTCGTTATGCTAGTAGTGCAGGTGGTCAAACGAATGTTTTATTATAGCTACTCGTTATGCTAGTAGTGCAGGTGGTCAAACGAATGTTTTATTATAGCTACTCGTTATGCTAGTAGTGCAGGTGGTCAAACGAATGTTTTATTATAGCTACTCGTTATGCTAGTAGTGCAGGTGGTCAAACGAATGTTTTATTATAGCTACTCGTTATGCTAGTAGTGCAGGTGGTCAAACGAATGTTTTATTATAGCTACTCGTTATGCTAGTAGTGCAGGTGGTCAAACGAATGTTTTATTATAGCTACTCGTTATGCTAGTAGTGCAGGTGGTCAAACGAATGTTTTATTATAGCTACTCGTTATGCTAGTAGTGCAGGTGGTCAAACGAATGTTTTATTATAGCTACTCGTTATGCTAGTAGTGCAGGTGGTCAAACGAATGTTTTATTATAGCTACTCGTTATGCTAGTAGTGCAGGTGGTCAAACGAATGTTTTATTATAGCTACTCGTTATGCTAGTAGTGCAGGTGGTCAAACGAATGTTTTATTATAGCTACTCGTTATGCTAGTAGTGCAGGTGGTCAAACGAATGTTTTATTATAGCTACTCGTTATGCTAGTAGTGCAGGTGGTCAAACGAATGTTTTATTATAGCTACTCGTTATGCTAGTAGTGCAGGTGGTCAAACGAATGTTTTATTATAGCTACTCGTTATGCTAGTAGTGCAGGTGGTCAAACGAATGTTTTATTATAGCTACTCGTTATGCTAGTAGTGCAGGTGGTCAAACGAATGTTTTATTATAGCTACTCGTTATGCTAGTAGTGCAGGTGGTCAAACGAATGTTTTATTATAGCTACTCGTTATGCTAGTAGTGCAGGTGGTCAAACGAATGTTTTATTATAGCTACTCGTTATGCTAGTAGTGCAGGTGGTCAAACGAATGTTTTATTATAGCTACTCGTTATGCTAGTAGTGCAGGTGGTCAAACGAATGTTTTTATTATAGCTACTCGTTATGCTAGTAGTGCAGGTGGTCAAACGAATGTTTTATTATAGCTACTCGTTATGCTAGTAGTGCAGGTGGTCAAACGTTTTATTATAGCTACTCGTTATGCTAGTAGCTGGTCAAACGAATGTTTTATTATAGCTACTCGTTATGCTAGTAGTGCAGGTGGTCAAACGAATGTTTTATTATAGCTACTCGTTATGCTAGTAGTGCAGGTGGTCAAACGAATGTTTTATTATAGCTACTCGTTATGCTAGTAGTGCAGGTGGTCAAACGAATGTTTTATTATAGCTACTCGTTATGCTAGTAGTGCAGGTGGTCAAACGAATGTTTTATTATAGCTACTCGTTATGCTAGTAGTGCAGGTGGTCAAACGAATGTTTTATTATAGCTACTCGTTATGCTAGTAGTGCAGGTGGTCAAACGAATGTTTTATTATAGCTACTCGTTATGCTAGTAGTGCAGGTGGTCAAACGAATGTTTTATTATAGCTATGCTCGTTATGCTAGTAGTGCAGGTGGTCAAACGAATGTTTTATTATAGCTACAGGTGGTCAAACGTTATGCTAGTTATGCTAGGTGGTCAAACGAATGTTTTATTATAGCTACTCGTTATGCTAGTAGTGCAGGTGGTCAAACGAATGTTTTATTATAGCTACTCGTTATGCTAGTAGTGCAGGTGGTCAAACGAATGTTTTATTATAGCTACTCGTTATGCTAGTAGTGCAGGTGGTCAAACGAATGTTTTATTATAGCTACTCGTTATGCTAGTAGTGCAGGTGGTCAAACGAATGTTTTATTATAGCTTTTATGCTAGTAGCAAACGAATGTTATGCTAGTAGTGCAGGTGGTCAAACGAATGTTTTATTATAGCTACTCGTTATGCTAGTAGTGCAGGTGGTCAAACGAATGTTTTATTATAGCTACTCGTTATGCTAGTAGTGCAGGTGGTCAAACGAATGTTTTATTATAGCTACTCGTTATGCTAGTAGTGCAGGTGGTCAAACGAATGTTTTATTATAGCTACTCGTTATGCTAGTAGTGCAGGTGGTCAAACGAATGTTTTATTATAGCTACTCGTTATGCTAGTAGTGCAGGTGGTCAAACGAATGTTTTATTATAGCTACTCGTTATGCTAGTAGTGCAGGTGGTCAAACGAATGTTTTATTATAGCTGGTCAAACGAATGTTTTATTATAGCTACTCGTTATGCTAGTAGTGCAGGTGGTCAAACGAATGTTTTATTATAGCTACTCGTTATGCTAGTAGTGCAGGTGGTCAAACGAATGTTTTATTATAGCTACTCGTTATGCTAGTAGTGCAGGTGGTCAAACGAATGTTTTATTATAGCTACTCGTTATGCTAGTAGTGCAGGTGGTCAAACGAATGTTTTATTATAGCTACTCGTTATGCTAGTAGTGCAGGTGGTCAAACGAATGTTTTATTATAGCTACTCGTTATGCTAGTAGTGCAGGTGGTCAAACGAATGTTTTATTATAGCTACTCGTTATGCTAGTAGTGCAGGTGGTCAAACGAATGTTTTATTATAGCTACTCGTTATGCTAGTAGTGTGCAGGTGGTCAAACGAATGTTTTATTATAGCTACTCGTTATGCTAGTAGTGCAGGTGGTCAAACGAATGTTTTATTATAGCTACTCGTTATGCTAGTAGTGCAGGTGGTCAAACGAATGTTTTATTATAGCTACTCGTTATGCTAGTAGTGCAGGTGGTCAAACGAATGTTTTATTATAGCTACTCGTTATGCTAGTAGTGCAGGTGGTCAAACGAATGTTTTATTATAGCTACTCGTTATGCTAGTAGTGCAGGTGGTCAAACGAATGTTTTATTATAGCTACTCGTTATGCTAGTAGTGCAGGTGGTCAAACGAATGTTTTATTATAGCTACTCGTTATGCTAGTAGTGCAGGTGGTCAAACGAATGTTTTATTATAGCTACTCGTTATGCTAGTAGTGCAGGTGGTCAAACGAATGTTTTATTATAGCTACTCGTTATGCTAGTAGTGCAGGTGGTCAAACGAATGTTTTATTATAGCTACTCGTTATGCTAGTAGTGCAGGTGGTCAAACGAATGTTTTATTATAGCTACTCGTTATGCTAGTAGTGCAGGTGGTCAAACGAATGTTTTATTATAGCTACTCGTTATGCTAGTAGTGCAGGTGGTCAAACGAATGTTTTATTATAGCTACTCGTTATGCTAGTAGTGCAGGTGGTCAAACGAATGTTTTATTATAGCTACTCGTTATGCTAGTAGTGCAGGTGGTCAAACGAATGTTTTATTATAGCTACTCGTTATGCTAGTAGTGCAGGTGGTCAAACGAATGTTTTATTATAGCTACTCGTTATGCTAGTAGTGCAGGTGGTCAAACGAATGTTTTATTATAGCTACTCGTTATGCTAGTAGTACTCGTTATGCTAGTAGTGCAGGTCAAAACGAATGTTTTATTATAGCTACTCGTTATGCTAGTAGTGCAGGTGGTCAAACGAATGTTTTATTATAGCTACTCGTTATGCTAGTAGTGCAGGTGGTCAAACGAATGTTTTATTATAGCTACTCGTTATGCTAGTAGTGCAGGTGGTCAAACGAATGTTTTTATTATAGTGCTGGTCAAACGTTATGCTAGTAGTGCAGGTGGTCAAACGAATGTTTTATTATAGCTACTCGTTATGCTAGTAGTGCAGGTGGTCAAACGAATGTTTTATTATAGCTACTCGTTATGCTAGTAGTGCAGGTGGTCAAACGAATGTTTTATTATAGCTACTCGTTATGCTAGTAGTGCAGGTGGTCAAACGAATGTTTTATTATAGCTACTCGTTATGCTAGTAACGAATGTTTTATTATAGCTACTCGTTATGCTAGTAGTGCAGGTGGTCAAACGAATGTTTTATTATAGCTACTCGTTATGCTAGTAGTGCAGGTGGTCAAACGAATGTTTTATTATAGCTACTCGTTATGCTAGTAGTGCAGGTGGTCAAACGAATGTTTTATTATAGCTACTCGTTATGCTAGTAGTGCAGGTGGTCAAACGAATGTTTTATTATAGCTACTCGTTATGCTAGTAGTGCAGGTGGTCAAACGAATGTTTTATTATAGCTACGTTATGCTAGTAGTGCAGGTGGTCAAACGAATGTTTTATTATAGCTACTCGTTATGCTAGTAGTGCAGGTGGTCAAACGAATGTTTTATTATAGCTACTCGTTATGCTAGTAGTGCAGGTGGTCAAACGAATGTTTTATTATAGCTACTCGTTATGCTAGTAGTGCAGGTGGTCAAACGAATGTTTTATTATAGCTACTCGTTATGCTAGTAGTGCAGGTGGTCAAACGAATGTTTTATTATAGCTACTCGTTATGCTAGTAGTGCAGGTGGTCAAACGAATGTTTTATTATAGCTACGTTATGCTAGTTATCAAACGCTTTTATTATAGTTATGCAGGTGGTCAAACGAATGTTTTATTATAGCTACTCGTTATGCTAGTAGTGCAGGTGGTCAAACGAATGTTTTATTATAGCTACTCGTTATGCTAGTAGTGCAGGTGGTCAAACGAATGTTTTATTATAGCTACTCGTTATGCTAGTAGTGCAGGTGGTCAAACGAATGTTTTATTATAGCTACTCGTTATGCTAGTAGTGCAGGTGGTCAAACGAATGTTTTATTATAGCTACTCGTTATGCTAGTAGTGCAGTGGTCAAACGAATGTTTTATTATAGCTACTCGTTATGCTAGTCAAACGAATGTTTTATTATAGCTACTCGTTATGCTAGTAGTGCAGGTGGTCAAACGAATGTTTTATTATAGCTACTCGTTATGCTAGTAGTGCAGGTGGTCAAACGAATGTTTTATTTTTATTATAGCTACTCGTTATGCTAGTAGTGCAGGTGGTCAAACGAATGTTTTATTATAGCTACTCGTTATGCTAGTAGTGCAGGTGGTCAAACGAATGTTTTATTATAGCTACTCGTTATGCTAGTAGTGCAGGTGGTCAAACGAATGTTTTATTATAGCTACTCGTTATGCTAGTAGTGCAGGTGGTCAAACGAATGTTTTATTATAGCTACTCGTTATGCTAGTAGTGCAGGTGGTCAAACGAATGTTTTATTATAGCTACTCGTTATGCTAGTAGTGCAGGTGGTCAAACGAATGTTTTATTATAGCTACTCGTTATGCTAGTAGTGCAGGTGGTCAAACGAATGTTTTATTATAGCTACTCGTTATGCTAGTAGTGCAGGTGGTCAAACGAATGTTTTATTATAGCTACTCGTTATGCTAGTAGTGCAGGTGGTCAAACGAATGTTTTATTATAGCTACTCGTTATGCTAGTAGTGCAGGTGGTCAAACGAATGTTTTATTATAGCTACTCGTTATGCTAGTAGTGCAGGTGGTCAAACGAATGTTTTATTATAGCTACTCGTTATGCTAGTAGTGCAGGTGGTCAAACGAATGTTTTATTATAGCTACTCGTTATGCTAGTAGTGCAGGTGGTCAAACGAATGTTTTATTATAGCTACTCGTTATGCTAGTAGTGCAGGTGGTCAAACGAATGTTTTATTATAGCTACTCGTTATGCTAGTAGTGCAGGTGGTCAAACGAATGTTTTATTATAGCTACTCGTTATGCTAGTAGTGCAGGTGGTCAAACGAATGTTTTATTATAGCTACTCGTTATGCTAGTAGTGCAGGTGGTCAAACGAATGTTTTATTATAGCTACTCGTTATGCTAGTAGTGCAGGTGGTCAAACGAATGTTTTATTATAGCTACTCGTTATGCTAGTAGTGCAGGTGGTCAAACGAATGTTTTATTATTATTATGCTAGTAGTGCAGGTGGTCAAACGAATGTTTTATTATAGCTACTCGTTATGCTAGTAGTGCAGGTGGTCAAACGAATGTTTTATTATAGCTACTCGTTATGCTAGTAGTGCAGGTGGTCAAACGAATGTTTTATTATAGCTACTCGTTATGCTAGTAGTGCAGGTGGTCAAACGAATGTTTTATTATAGCTACTCGTTATGCTAGTAGTGCAGGTGGTCAAACGAATGTTTTATTATAGCTACTCGTTATGCTAGTAGTGCAGGTGGTCAAACGAATGTTTTATTATAGCTACTCGTTATGCTAGTAGTGCAGGTGGTCAAACGAATGTTTTATTATAGCTACTCGTTATGCTAGTAGTGCAGGTGGTCAAACGAATGTTTTATTATAGCTACTCGTTATGCTAGTAGTGCAGGTGGTCAAACGAATGTTTTATTATAGCTACTCGTTATGCTAGTAGTGCAGGTGGTCAAACGAATGTTTTATTATAGCTACTCGTTATGCTAGTAGTGCAGGTGGTCAAACGAATGGTCAAAGTAGTGCAGGTGGTCAAACGATGTTTTATTATAGCTACTCGTTATGCTAGTAGTGCAGGTGGTCAAACGAATGTTTTATTATAGCTACTCGTTATGCTAGTAGTGCAGGTGGTCAAACGAATGTTTTATTATAGCTACTCGTTATGCTAGTAGTGCAGGTGGTCAAACGAATGTTTTATTATAGCTACTCGTTATGCTAGTAGTGCAGGTGGTCAAACGAATGTTTTATTATAGCTACTCGTTTTTATGCTAGTAGTGTGCAGGTGGTCAAACGAATGTTTTATTATAGCTACTCGTTATGCTAGTAGTGCAGGTGGTCAAACGAATGTTTTATTATAGCTACTCGTTATGCTAGTAGTGCAGGTGGTCAAACGAATGTTTTATTATAGCTACTCGTTATGCTAGTAGTGCAGGTGGTCAAACGAATGTTTTATTATAGCTACTCGTTATGCTAGTAGTGCAGGTGGTCAAACGAATGTTTTATTATAGCTACGTTATGCTAGTAGTGCAGGTGGTCAAACGAATGTTTTATTATAGGTGGTCAAACGAATGTTTTATTATAGCTACTCGTTATGCTAGTAGTGCAGGTGGTCAAACGAATGTTTTATTATAGCTACTCGTTATGCTAGTAGTGCAGGTGGTCAAACGAATTTTATTATAGTTTTATTATAGCTACTGTTTTATTATAGCTACGTTATGCTAGTAGTGCAGGTGGTCAAACGAATGTTTTATTATAGCTACTCGTTATGCTAGTAGTGCAGGTGGTCAAACGAATGTTTTATTATAGCTACTCGTTATGCTAGTAGTGCAGGTGGTCAAACGAATGTTTTATTATAGCTACTCGTTATGCTAGTAGTGCAGGTGGTCAAACGAATGTTTTATTATAGCTACTTATGCTAGTAGTGCGTTAAACGAATGTTTTATTATAGCTAGTTATGCTAGTAGTGCAGGTGGTCAAACGAATGTTTTATTATAGCTACTCGTTATGCTAGTAGTGCAGGTGGTCAAACGAATGTTTTATTATAGCTACTCGTTATGCTAGTAGTGCAGGTGGTCAAACGAATGTTTTATTATAGCTACTCGTTATGCTAGTAGTGCAGGTGGTCAAACGAATGTTTTATTATAGCTACTCGTTATGCTAGTAGTGCAGGTGGTCAAACGAATGTTTTATTATAGCTACTCGTTATGCTAGTAGTGCAGGTGGTCAAACGAATGTTTTATTATAGCTACTCGTTATGCTAGTAGTGCAGGTGGTCAAACGAATGTTTTATTATAGCTACTCGTTATGCTAGTAGTGCAGGTGGTCAAACGAATGTTTTATTATAGCTACTCGTTATGCTAGTAGTGCAGGTGGTCAAACGAATGTTTTATTATAGCTACTCGTTATGCTAGTAGTGCAGGTGGTCAAACGAATGTTTTATTATAGCTACTCGTTATGCTAGTAGTGCAGGTGGTCAAACGAATGTTTTATTATAGCTACTCGTTATGCTAGTAGTGCAGGTGGTCAAACGAATGTTTTATTATAGCTACTCGTTATGCTAGTAGTGCAGGTGGTCAAACGAATGTTTTTATTATAGCTACAAACGTTATGCTAGTTATGCAGGTGCAGTCAAACGAATGTTTTATTATAGCTACTGGTCAAACGTTATGCTAGTTAGTGCAGGTGGTCAAACGAATGTTTTATTATAGCTACTCGTTATGCTAGTAGTGCAGGTGGTCAAACGAATGTTTTATTATAGCTACTCGTTATGCTAGTAGTGCAGGTGGTCAAACGAATGTTTTATTATAGCTACTCGTTATGCTAGTAGTGCAGGTGGTCAAACGAATGTTTTTTTATTATAGCTACTCGTTATGCTAGTAGTGCAGGTGGTCAAACGAATGTTTTATTATAGCTACTCGTTATGCTAGTAGTGCAGGTGGTCAAACGAATGTTTTATTATAGCTACTCGTTATGCTAGTAGTGCAGGTGGTCAAACGAATGTTTTATTATAGCTACTCGTTATGCTAGTAGTGCAGGTGGTCAAACGAATGTTTTATTATAGCTACTCGTTATGCTAGTAGTGCAGGTGGTCAAACGAATGTTTTATTATAGCTACTCGTTATGCTAGTAGTGCAGGTGGTCAAACGAATGTTTTATTATAGCTACTCGTTATGCTAGTAGTGCAGGTGGTCAAACGAATGTTTTATTATAGCTTACTCGTTATGCTAGTAGTGCAGGTGGTCAAACGAATGTTTTATTATAGCTACTCGTTATGCTAGTAGTGCAGGTGGTCAAACGAATGTTTTATTATAGCTACTCGTTATGCTAGTAGTGCAGGTGGTCAAACGAATGTTTTATTATAGCTACTCGTTATGCTAGTAGTGCAGGTGGTCAAACGAATGTTTTATTATAGCTACTCGTTATGCTAGTAGTGCAGGTGGTCAAACGAATGTTTTATTATAGCTACTCGTTATGCTAGTAGTGCAGGTGGTCAAACGAATGTTTTATTATAGCTACTCGTTATGCTAGTAGTGCAGGTGGTCAAACGAATGTTTTATTATAGCTACTCGTTATGCTAGTAGTGCAGGTGGTCAAACGAATGTTTTATTATAGCTACTCGTTATGCTAGTAGTGCAGGTGGTCAAACGAATGTTTTATTATAGCTACTCGTTATGCTAGTAGTGCAGGTGGTCAAACGAATGTTTTATTATAGCTACTCGTTATGCTAGTAGTGCAGGTGGTCAAACGAATGTTTTATTATAGCTACTCGTTATGCTAGTAGTGCAGGTGGTCAAACGAATGTTTTATTATAGCTACTCGTTATGCTAGTAGTGCAGGTGGTCAAACGAATGTTTTATTATAGCTACTCGTTATGCTAGTAGTGCAGGTGGTCAAACGAATGTTTTATTATAGCTACTCGTTATGCTAGTAGTGCAAACGAATGGCTACTCGTGGTCAAAACGAATGTTTTATTATAGCTACTCGTTATGCTAGTAGTGCAGGTGGTCAAACGAATGTTTTATTATAGCTACTCGTTATGCTAGTAGTGCAGGTGGTCAAACGAATGTTTTATTATAGCTACTCGTTATGCTAGTAGTGCAGGTGGTCAAACGAATGTTTTATTATAGCTCAAGTAGTGCAGGTGGTCAAACGAATGTTTTATTATAGCTACTCGTTATGCTAGTAGTGCAGGTGGTCAAACGAATGTTTTATTATAGCTACTCAAACGTTATGCTAGTTAGTGCAGGTGGTCAAACGAATGTTTTATTATAGCTACTCGTTATGCTAGTAGTGCAGGTGGTCAAACGAATGTTTTATTATAGCTACTCGTTATGCTAGTAGTGCAGGTGGTCAAACGAATGTTTTATTATAGCTACTCGTTATGCTAGTAGTGCAGGTGGTCAAACGAATGTTTTATTATAGCTACTCGTTATGCTAGTAGTGCAGGTGGTCAAACGAATGTTTTATTATAGCTACTCGTTATGCTAGTAGTGCAGGTGGTCAAACGAATGTTTTATTATAGCTACTCGTTATGCTAGTAGTGCAGGTGGTCAAACGAATGTTTTATTATAGCTACTCGTTATGCTAGTAGTGCAGGTGGTCAAACGAATGTTTTATTATAGCTACTCGTTATGCTAGTAGTGCAGGTGGTCAAACGAATGTTTTATTATAGCTACTCGTTATGCTAGTAGTGCAGGTGGTCAAACGAATGTTTTATTATAGCTACTCGTTATGCTAGTAGTGCAGGTGGTCAAACGAATGTTTTATTATAGCTACTCGTTATGCTAGTAGTGCAGGTGGTCAAACGAATGTTTTATTATAGCTACTCGTTATGCTAGTAGTGCTAGGTGGTCAAACGAATGTTTTATTATAGCTACTCGTTATGCTAGTAGTGCAGGTGGTCAAACGAATGTTTTATTATAGCTACTCGTTATGCTAGTAGTGCAGGTGGTCAAACGAATGTTTTATTATAGCTACTCGTTATGCTAGTAGTGCAGGTGGTCAAACGAATGTTTTATTATAGCTACTCGTTATGCTAGTTATGGTCAAACGAATGTTTTATTATAGCTAGTGTGGTCAGGTGGTCAAACGAATGTTTTATTATAGCTACTCGTTATGCTAGTAGTGCAGGTGGTCAAACGAATGTTTTATTATAGCTACTCGTTATGCTAGTAGTGCAGGTGGTCAAACGAATGTTTTATTATAGCTACTCGTTATGCTAGTAGTGCAGGTGGTCAAACGAATGTTTTATTATAGCTACTCGTTATGCTAGTAGTGCAGGTGGTCAAACGAATGTTTTATTATAGCTACTCAAACGAATGTTTTATTATAGCTACGTTATGCTAGTAGTGCAGGTGGTCAAACGAATGTTTTATTATAGCTACTCGTTATGCTAGTAGTGCAGGTGGTCAAACGAATGTTTTATTATAGCTACTCGTTATGCTAGTAGTGCAGGTGGTCAAACGAATGTTTTATTATAGCTACTCGTTATGCTAGTAGTGCAGGTGGTCAAACGAATGTTTTATTATAGCTACTCGTTATGCTAGTAGTGCAGGTGGTCAAACGAATGTTTTATGCTAGTATTATAGTCAAACGAATGTTTTATTATAGCTACTCGTTATGCTAGTAGTGCAGGTGGTCAAACGAATGTTTTATTATAGCTACTCGTTATGCTAGTAGTGCAGGTGGTCAAACGAATGTTTTATTATAGCTACTCGTTATGCTAGTAGTGCAGGTGGTCAAACGAATGTTTTATTATAGCTACTCGTTATGCTAGTAGTGCAGGTGGTCAAACGAATGTTTTATTATAGCTACTCGTTATGCTAGTAGTGCAGGTGGTCAAACGAATGTTTTATTATAGCTACTCGTTATGCTAGTAGTGCAGGTGGTCAAACGAATGTTTTATTATAGCTACTCGTTATGCTAGTAGTGCAGGTGGTCAAACGAATGTTTTATTATAGCTACTCGTTATGCTAGTAGTGCAGGTGGTCAAACGAATGTTTTATTATAGCTACTCGTTATGCTAGTAGTGCAGGTGGTCAAACGAATGTTTTATTATAGCTACTCGTTATGCTAGTAGTGCAGGTGGTCAAACGAATGTTTTATTATAGCTACTCGTTATGCTAGTAGTGCAGGTGGTCAAACGAATGTTTTATTATAGCTACTCGTTATGCTAGTAGTGCAGGTGGTCAAACGAATGTTTTATTATAGCTACTCGTTATGCTAGTAGTGCAGGTGGTCAAACGAATGTTTTATTATAGCTACTCGTTATGCTAGTAGTGCAGGTGGTCAAACGAATGTTTTATTATATGCTGGTCGTTATGCTAGTAGTGCAGGTGGTCAAACGAATGTTTTATTATAGCTACTCGTTATGCTAGTAGTGCAGGTGGTCAAACGAATGTTTTATTATAGCTACTCGTTATGCTAGTAGTGCAGGTGGTCAAACGAATGTTTTATTATAGCTACTCGTTATGCTAGTAGTGCAGGTGGTCAAACGAATGTTTTATTATAGCTACTCGTTATGCTAGCAGGTGGTGGTCAAACGAATGTTTTATTATAGCTACTCGTTATGCTAGTAGTGCAGGTGGTCAAACGAATGTTTTATTATAGCTACTCGTTATGCTAGTAGTGCAGGTGGTCAAACGAATGTTTTATTATAGCTACTCGTTATGCTAGTAGTGCAGGTGGTCAAACGAATGTTTTATTATAGCTACTCGTTATGCTAGTAGTGCAGGTGGTCAAACGAATGTTTTATTATAGCTACTCGTTATGCTAGTAGTGCAGGTGGTCAAACGAATGTTTTATTATAGCTACTCGTTATGCTAGTAGTGCAGGTGGTCAAACGAATGTTTTATTATAGCTACTCGTTATGCTAGTAGTGCAGGTGGTCAAACGAATGTTTTATTATAGCTACTCAAACGTTATGCTAGTTATGCTAGTGTGCAGGTGGTCAAACGAATGTTTTATTATAGCTACTCGTTATGCTAGTAGTGCAGGTGGTCAAACGAATGTTTTATTATAGCTACTCGTTATGCTAGTAGTGCAGGTGGTCAAACGAATGTTTTATTATAGCTACTCGTTATGCTAGTAGTGCAGGTGGTCAAACGAATGTTTTATTATAGCTACTCGTTATGCTAGTAGTGCAGGTGGTCAAACGAATGTTTTATTATAGCTACTCGTTATGCTAGTAGTGCAGGTGGTCAAACGAATGTTTTATTATAGCTACTCGTTATGCTAGTAGTGCAGGTGGTCAAACGAATGTTTTATTATAGCTACTCGTTATGCTAGTAGTGCAGGTGGTCAAACGAATGTTTTATTATAGCTACTCGTTATGCTAGTAGTGCAGGTGGTCAAACGAATGTTTTATTATAGCTACTCGTTATGCTGGTCAAACGTGTTTTATTATAGCTACTCGTTATGCTAGTAGTGGTGGTCAAACGAATGTTTTATTATAGCTACTCGTTATGCTAGTAGTGCAGGTGGTCAAACGAATGTTTTATTATAGCTACTCGTTATGCTAGTAGTGCAGGTGGTCAAACGAATGTTTTATTATAGCTACTCGTTATGCTAGTAGTGCAGGTGGTCAAACGAATGTTTTATTATAGCTACTCGTTATGCTAGTAGTGCAGGTGGTCAAACGAATGTTTTATTATAGCTACTCGTTATGCTAGTAGTGCAGGTGGTCAAACGAATGTTTTATTATGTTTTATTATAGCAGGTGGTCAAACGAATGTTTTATTATAGCTACTCGTTATGCTAGTAGTGCAGGTGTTATGCTAGTAGTGCAGGTGGTCAAACGAATGTTTTATTATAGCTACTCGTTATGCTAGTAGTGCAGGTGGTCAAACGAATGTTTTATTATAGCTACTCGTTATGCTAGTAGTGCAGGTGGTCAAACGAATGTTTTATTATAGCTACTCGTTATGCTAGTAGTGCAGGTGGTCAAACGAATGTTTTTTTATTATAGCTACTCGTTATGCTAGTAGTGCAGGTGGTCAAACGAATGTTTTATTATAGCTAAACGTTATGCTAGTAGTGCAGGTGGTCAAACGAATGTTTTATTATAGCTACTCGTTATGCTAGTTATGGTCAAACGAATGTTTTATTATAGCTACTCGTTATGCTAGTAGTGCAGGTGGTCAAACGAATGTTTTATTATAGCTACTCGTTATGCTAGTAGTGCAGGTGGTCAAACGAATGTTTTATTATAGCTACTCGTTATGCTAGTAGTGCAGGTGGTCAAACGAATGTTTTATTATAGCTACTCGTTATGCTAGTAGTGCAGGTGGTCAAACGAATGTTTTATTATAGCTACTCGTTATGCTAGTAGTGCAGGTGGTCAAACGAATGTTTTATTATAGCTACTCGTTATGCTAGTAGTGCAGGTGGTCAAACGAATGTTTTATTATGCTAGCTGGTCAAACTCGTTATGCTAGTAGTGCAGGTGGTCAAACGAATGTTTTATTATAGCTACTCGTTATGCTAGTAGTGCAGGTGGTCAAACGAATGTTTTATTATAGCTACTCGTTATGCTAGTAGTGCAGGTGGTCAAACGAATGTTTTATTATAGCTACTCGTTATGCTAGTAGTGCAGGTGGTCAAACGAATGTTTTATTATAGCTACTCGTTATGCTAGTAGTGCAGGTGGTCAAACGAATGTTTTATTATAGCTACTCGTTATGCTAGTAGTGCAGGTGGTCAAACGAATGTTTTATTATAGCTACTCGTTATGCTAGTAGTGCAGGTGGTCAAACGAATGTTTTATTATAGCTACAATTTATGCTAGTAGTGCAGGTGGTCAAACGAATGTTTTATTATAGCTCCTCGTTATGCTAGTAGTGCAGGTGGTCAAACGAATGTTTTATTATAGCTGCTCGTTATGCTAGTAGTGCAGGTGGTCAAACGAATGTTTTATTATAGCTACTCGTTATGCTAGTAGTGCAGGTGGTCAAACGAATGTTTTATTATAGCTACTCGTTATGCTAGTAGTGCAGGTGGTCAAACGAATGTTTTATTATAGCTACTCGTTATGCTAGTAGTGCAGGTGGTCAAACGAATGTTTTATTATAGCTACTCGTTATGCTAGTAGTGCAGGTGGTCAAACGAATGTTTTATTATAGCTACTCGTTATGCTAGTAGTGCAGGTGGTCAAACGAATGTTTTATTATAGCTACTCGTTATGCTAGTAGTGCAGGTGGTCAAACGAATGTTTTATTATAGCTACTCGTTATGCTAGTGCAGGTGGTCAAACGAATGTTTTATTATAGCTACTCGTTATGCTAGGCAGGTGGTCAAACGAATGTTTTATTATAGCTACTCGTTATGCTAGTAGTGCAGGTGGTCAAACGAATGTTTTATTATAGCTACTCGTTATGCTAGTAGTGCAGGTGGTCAAACGAATGTTTTATTATAGCTACTCGTTATGCTAGTAGTGCAGGTGGTCAAACGAATGTTTTATTATAGCTACTCGTTATGCTAGTAGTGCAGGTGGTCAAACGAATGTTTTATTATAGCTACTCGTTATGCTAGTAGTGCAGGTGGTCAAACGAATGTTTTATTATAGCTACTCGTTATGCTAGTTTTAGTGCAGGTGGTCAAACGAATGTTTTATTATAGCTACTCGTTATGCTAGTAGTGCAGGTGGTCAAACGAATGTTTTATTATAGCTACTCGTTATGCTAGTAGTGCAGGTGGTCAAACGAATGTTTTATTATAGCTACTCGTTATGCTAGTAGTGCAGGTGGTCAAACGAATGTTTTATTATAGCTACTCGTTATGCTAGTAGTGCAGGTGGTCAAACGAATGTTTTATTATAGCTACTCGTTATGCTAGTAGTGCAGGTGGTCAAACGAATGTTTTATTATAGCTACTCGTTATGCTAGTAGTGCAGGTGGTCAAACGAATGTTTTATTATAGCTACTCGTTATGCTAGGTGCAGGTCAAACGAATGTTTTATTATACTCGTTATGCTACTCGTTATGCTAGCTACTCGTTATGCTAGGTGGGTGGTCAAACGAATGTTTTATTATAGCTACTCGTTATGCTAGTAGTGCAGGTGGTCAAACGAATGTTTTATTATAGCTACTCGTTATGCTAGTAGTGCAGGTGGTCAAACGAATGTTTTATTATAGCTACTCGTTATGCTAGTAGTGCAAACGGTGGTCAAACGAGGTGGTCAAACGATGTTTTATTATAGCTACTCGTTATGCTAGTAGTGCAGGTGGTCAAACGAATGTTTTATTATAGCTACTCGTTATGCTAGTAGTGCAGGTGGTCAAACGAATGTTTTATTATAGCTACTCGTTATGCTAGTAGTGCAGGTGGTCAAACGAATGTTTTATTATAGCTACTCGTTATGCTAGTAGTGCAGGTGGTCAAACGAATGTTTTATTATAGCTACTCGTTATGCTAGTAGTGCAGGTGGTCAAACGAATGTTTTATTATAGCTACTCGTTATGCTAGTAGTGCAGGTGGTCAAACGAATGTTTTATTATAGCTACTCGTTATGCTAGTAGTGCAGGTGGTCAAACGAATGTTTTATTATAGCTACTCGTTATGCTAGTAGTGCAGGTGGTCAAACGAATGTTTTATTATAGCTACTCGTTATGCTAGTAGTGTGCAGGTGGTCAAACGAATGTTTTATTATAGCTACTCGTTATGCTAGTAGTGCAGGTGGTCAAACGAATGTTTTATTATAGCTACTCGTTATGCTAGTAGTGCAGGTGGTCAAACGAATGTTTTATTATAGCTACTCGTTATGCTAGTAGTGCAGGTGGTCAAACGAATGTTTTATTATGGTCAAACGAATGTTTTATTATAGCTACTCGTTATGCTAGTAGTGCAGGTGGTCAAACGAATGTTTTATTATAGCTACTCGTTATGCTAGTAGTGCAGGTGGTCAAACGAATGTTTTATTATATGCTACTCGTTATGCTAGTAGTGCAGGTGGTCAAACGAATGTTTTATTATAGCTACTCGTTATGCTAGTGTTTTATTATAGCTACTCGTTATGTGCAGGTGGTCAAACGAATGTTTTATTATAGCTACTCGTTATGCTAGTAGTGCAGGTGGTCAAACGAATGTTTTATTATAGCTACTCGTTATGCTAGTAGTGCAGGTGGTCAAACGAATGTTTTATTATAGCTACTCGTTATGCTAGTAGTGCAGGTGGTCAAACGAATGTTTTATTATAGCTACTCGTTATGCTAGTAGTGCAGGTGGTCAAACGAATGTTTTATTATAGCTACTCGTTATGCTAGTAGTGCAGGTGGTCAAACGAATGTTTTATTATAGCTACTCGTTATGCTAGTAGTGCAGGTGGTCAAACGAATGTTTTATTATAGCTACTCGTTATGCTAGTAGTGCAGGTGGTCAAACGAATGTTTTATTATAGCTACTCGTTATGCTAGTAGTGCAGGTGGTCAAACGAATGTTTTATTATAGCTACTCGTTATGCTAGTAGTGCAGGTAGTCAAACGAATGTTTTATTATAGCTACTCGTTATGCTAGTAGTGCAGGTGGTCAAACGAATGTTTTATTATAGCTACTCGTTATGCTAGTAGTGCAGGTGGTCAAACGAATGTTTTATTATAGCTACTCGTTATGCTAGTAGTGCAGGTGGTCAAACGAATGTTTTATTATAGCTACTCGTTATGCTAGTAGTGCAGGTGGTCAAACGAATGTTTTATTATAGTTATGCTACTCGTTATGCTAGTAGTGCAGGTGGTCAAACGAATGTTTTATTATAGCTACTCGTTATGCTAGTAGTGCAGGTGGTCAAACGAATGTTTTATTATAGCTACTCGTTATGTATTTTATTATAGCTACTCGTTATGCTAGTAGTGCAGGTGGTCAAACGAATGTTTTATTATAGCTACTCGTTATGCTAGTAGTGCAGGTGGTCAAACGAATGTTTTATTATAGCTACTCGTTATGCTAGAAGTGCAGGTGGTCAAACGAATATTATAGCTACTCGTTATGCTAGGTGGTCAAACGAATGTTTTATGCAGGTGCTATTATAGCTACTCGTTATGCTAGAAGTGCAGGTGGTCAAACGAATGTTTTATTATAGCTACTCGTTATGCTAGTAGTGCAGGTGGTCAAACGAATGTTTTATTATAGCTACTCGTTATGCTAGAAGTGCAGGTGGTCAAACGTTTTTATTATAGCTAGTTATGCTAGTGCAGGTGGTCAAACGAATGTTTTATTATAGCTACTCGTTATGCTAGTAGTGCAGGTGGTCAAACGAATGTTTTATTATAGCTACTCGTTATGCTAGTAGTGCAGGTGGTCAAACGAATGTTTTATTATAGCTACTCGTTATGCTAGTAGTGCAGGTGGTCAAACGAATGTTTTATTATAGCTACTCGTTATGCTAGAAGTGCAGGTGGTCAAACGAATGTTTTATTATAGCTACTCGTTATGCTAGTAGTGCAGGTGGTCAAACGAATGTTTTATTATAGCTACTCGTTATGCTAGTAGTGCAGGTGGTCAAACGAATGTTTTATTATAGCTACTCGTTATGCTAGATGTGCAGGTGGTCAAACGAATGTTTTATTATAGCTACTCGTTATGCTAGATGTGCAGGTGGTCAAACGAATGTTTTATTATAGCTACTCGTTATGCTAGTAGTGCAGGTGGTCAAACGAATATTATAGCTACTCGTTATGCTAGATGTGCAGGTGGTCAAACGAATCGGGAAGTACTCGTTATGCTAGTAGTGCAGGTGGTCAAACGAATCGGGAAGTACTCGTTATGCTAGATGTGCAGGTGGTCAAACGAATCGGGAAGTACTCGTTATGCTAGATGTGCAGGTGGTCAAACGAATCGGGAAGTACTCGTTATGCTAGATGTGCAGGTGGTCAAACGAATCGGGAAGTACGAAACGCTCAGCAATTAACGGCTATAATCATGATACAGAATTGTATAGAATCCGAGTTGCATAGCAGAAGATATTTCAGTCTTTTTGGTTTATAATGTCAATCATTCTCTTTTTTATTATAGCTACACGTTATACTAGATGTGCAGGTGATCGAAAGAGATTGACAACACGAAATTCCCAACAGTTAAAGCTTGGCTATAGTTGCATTACTAAAGTTTCTGAAGAATTTGGATATTGTTGGAGTTCATGATGCTTTTAAATTTTACAACAACTTAGAGGTTGAATGAAAAGATGATGAATTATTGAATATATGCATTTACTTCATTGTTTCATACTTAGCAAATAATTATAACATAAGAAAATGAAGAACCATTATAACAGGGAATTTAATTATACAGGAAGTTAATGAGCAAGCATGAAAATTGTACTTTGTAACGTGATTGCAAAATTAACATCCTGATTGCGAGACAAATAATAAAGATATGAAAAGAAACATGTCAAAAAATAAAGAATAACGTGAGTGATATATAAATATGACACTAACTGTTAAATAACGTGAGTGAAATGCAACTCACGTGAGTGATCTCCTATTTTTTGGGGTTCGCTCCGCTCACATGAAAAAATAGCAGATCACTCACGTTAGTTGCATTTCACTCACGTTATTTAACAGTTAGTGTCATATTTACATATCACTCACGTTAGACTACTCTTAAGGACGATGGTCAACCCCCTCTGCATCCGCCCTTCTTCAGGCTTTCTACACCAACTATTTGAACTTTTAACTTTCATAACATAACTTTTATCTCCTTACGGATTAAGGTATTTAAGTTTAGCTTCTTCACCATTTTGCTTATTTAAACTGTTTTAAGTCCTCTATCATACAAGATAAATTTGCTAGACCTCTGAACATTTAAATAGTATTATCCTGGCGGCAAGACGGCAGCGTCTAGCCGCCGGCGGCCTACTGGCGTTATCCTGGTGGCAAAACAGCAGCGTCTAGCCTCCGGCGGCCCGCTGGTGTTATCCTGGCCAATGCCGGATTTAGCAATGGGCAACGTGGGCAGCTGCCCATGGGCCTCCACACCCAGGGCCTCCACATATTTCATGAAGAAAAAAAAAACTGTAAGGGAAAATTATGGTAGCACCCTGTTAATTTACATTGGTAGGAATGGTAGCAAGCTGTTCATTTGTACTGAAAATTGGGCAGGCAAACAGGCTTACAAAATGAAAATTCTTGAACATAAATTTACTTAATTATTTCAAAAAATTCTAAAGGGGGTAAACCCCTCCCCTTAGACCCCTCCCCCCAGGGCGGCGGTCATTAAAGTAGTGTGGGCCTTCACTCCTGAAGTTGCCCATGGGCCTACACATGGCGAAATCCGGCCCTGATCCTGGCGACAAAAGTGCAGCGTCTAGGGCAAAGCGGCAGCGTGTAGTATATGGGCGTGTAGACATAACCATATTTGGGGCGGAGTTTAACTATTAAAACACAAATTGATATTGGAATGCATAGTTAACTCATAGGACCGATAAATTGATATCTTCAATCATATTAGTAAATGAATTTCTTCTGTAAAATGTTTGCACTATACGGTAAATAGAATATGTTGATATCAACGTATTTATGATTGAATACAATGTTTCTTTCTTCACATTGTAAATCACAGCGTTATACTCCAGTTGTCTCTGTTTCACTGCAGGCAGACTGATCTGCTATGCCTGCACTGCCTGCAGATACCCAACAGCCCAACGTGTTTTTTTTTTTTTGCAGACACTGACGTAATTCAAGTCATGGAAAATCAAGGTTTCCGTCATTTCCCTGAATTTCTCCCCTCCCTCAGTGGTAGGCCTGAAACATCTCAATGGACTCATTTTTTGGCTACAAAGTAGTGGACTTTTAGATGGTATGGCAAGAAGACGAAAGTGTTGGAAAATTAGTGCCAGGAAACGCAATCTCCCGGCTTTTGGCATTTAAAATGATTTATTAATATTGGGTACTTTTTGAAGAAAAACATCGCTTCATATAACATATCGTCACAGACTAACATTGACCTTTTGACTTCAGCTGAAGTGCATATCGGCCTAAACATAGTTTTTCAAAATTATGCTGAATTATGTAACTTGATATAGGCCTAGTAACTCTATAATATATTGGGCCGCTATGTCGTTTTCACCAAATCTGACAAATGTTGACATTATTGAGTCATTTGTCAAACTAAATTCGTTTGCAATTTTAACAATATCAATTTTGTCTCATTTATCTTTATGAACATTCAAAATCATACAATGATTTATTCTTTCCTGGGTCATAGGCCCATACTACTTGACTCACTCCTTAGCCAAGTTTTTATGCGCCTTAATTCTGAACTGGCACAAGCGTTGACTGACTGATTGACTGACTGATTGACTGACTGATTGACTGACTGATTGACTGACTCAGGGTTGCCCTGAAGTTTACCCGAACATCCATTAAAATTTGGAGAGAAAAAAAGCTAATTCAGTTTCCAATTGGCTGAATTATTGAAAGAATGTGACAAACCATATGAAATACTAGATAATGATATATTTTCGTTTTCGCTCCTTCACACAAAAGTTTTCACAAAGTGAAATGGTAAAAAAATAGACGAGATTCTTTGACAGTGTTATGAGTTTCAACGCTCTTATATCACAAATACTTCAAATAGATGTGAGTAATTTTGTAGAGTTAAAAGTAAAATTAAGGAAAGAATAAGTTTAGTTTAGCAAAATATTCAAAACGGCCAAAATCGGCCAAATTACTACTACCAATTTATAATTACCAATAAAATTATTAGGGGGCGCTCTGGCCCCAATTCTCACGCCCCTTGGAGGTAATGCTCAACCCGAACTCCATTCGCAACCAGTCCTATTCCTTTGGATTCTAATTGTCTGAAAGGCTCAGGCTTCATTTGTCAATTTGTAAATGGAAGCTTTAATGAAATTTTGATGGATGTATGAAACAGCCCGCAAAGTTTTGTGAGTTTCATGCCAATTTTCTGACAAATTCAGCCAATTTTCCGAAAAATTAAGTTAATATTTCGAGAATCAGTCAATGTTCCGAAATAAATTCGTTTCATTTTTCTAAAAAATTCCCCTTATTTAAAACCTTTTAGAAAAAGCGGTACAAAGATTACCCCAACAACTTGGGCAAGGAGAGTTTAGTCCACCCCCTTCCCCTCAAAAGCCTAGTCCCGTAAGTGTATGATTAGATGATATCATTGGGTCCGGTGAAATCATTATTTTTAAACAGAGGTCGCTTCCCCCTTCCAAATTTCTGGCTACGTCCCTGTGTCCTAATTATATGACTTTGCACAAGAAGATCTGAACAAACTCACTGCCACAACAGATCGATAAACCTAATGTCTTGACTTAGGGGCATAGGTCACTAAATATTCAAAACCAAATTATACGAAAATTAATATGTTTTATACCATTGTGTTTTCTTTTCTTTGCAAAAAGACAAAATACGTTTGAAAATGCTCTAGTTGTTTAGTTATTTTTACGGCCATACGAGCCCCTCCCCCATCCCGCCCCCAAGTTGACCGGACACCGATCTTAGTCGGGCAAAGGTGTAGAATGTCGAATGAACTTGTATCAGAATATATCTCAGTCATGCCTGACTAAGCTAGTCCGGCAGAAATGTTGGATGTACTGTTTAAATCAGAGATACATCTCAATCATGCCCGAATCGTCTACATATCAGAACGATGTCCTCCCGACTCGGCATCATTAAGCTGACAACATCATACTTGGGCACTTTGTCAGGCAGATATTCAAAATGTCGGATGAATAACTGAATATATACTGTTGAAATCATGCAGAGATACTACTTGATCATGCCCGAATCGTCAATGGGCAAACTGGGACGTGTATATGAAAGATAGACACGTTGAAAATCCAGAGCCCAGATCATCATGAGCCATTTTTGGGCATCAAAAACTAAAAATCTTCTGAAGCCTTCCCTATCCATGAATCCAACAATTTGGACCAAAAAGTCTCCTCCTGTCCTCTGTCTGTTTAAAAACGGTAACATAAATGCTTATATGAGTAGATTTTAACATGATTTTCTTCTTTTCATCAATTACATTTTGGATTTTTGTGTTGATTGTAAGCCACTTTGGGGCAATAAAACAAGAAATCCTCAGAGATTCCAGGGCTTCGTCACTGGACTCCTTTCAAGGGGCCCATAAGAGGGACTTCTTCCCTTGAACCCTTGCTTTGCCTCAGGATCCCACGAGTTTTCATTTACATTTTGGAACTTGTGTGCTGATTTTAAGCCACTTTGGGGGCATCAAGAACAAAAAATCTTCAGAACAGAACTCCACCCATTAGGCCTAACGCCTGCACAATTTTACCCTAATTTTCTCAATTTTCAGGAGAAATTTCTCCTTTGCCTATTTGGAAATGGTATTCCTTTTAAATGATGCCTAATATGAGTAGACTTTAGAATGGGAATTTAAAATTATCTTCTTATCATCGCTAAAATTGTTCCGAACTTGTGTTTGTTTTCCACTTTGTGTTAATTTTTGGGGCATTAAAGGCAAGAAATCTTCAGAGCTTCCGGGACTTCGCCCCCTGAACCTCTTCCAAGAGGGTTCCTTCTGGATCCCCACCCTTGTTTTGCTCCAGGACCACACGAACATTTTAGAGCTTTGTGTTGATTTTAAACCATTTTGTAACATTAAAAAAAAAAAAAAAAAAAAAAAAACAGGACTTCGACCACCTACCCATGAAGCCCACAATCTTTATATACCGATCTTTCTCAAATTTCTGGGGAAATTTTTCTTTTGCCTGTTTAGAAATGGTAACCTAGATTTTAACATAAGTATTTAAAATTTTAAATGACATTATCGAACTTTGTGTTGAGTTTCAGCCACATTAGGAAACATATTTTTTTAGAACGCCATTGGACGCCGCCAGGGGACCGCGGTACATGCTGTTTCGCAGTTCCGCGCTTGGTACTTGAGTATTGTACCCCAAGCCTAAAATGAAGAAAAAATATCCCCAAAATTGCTGGATGTTAC
>JAIGNY010001571.1:0-25956 GCA_020152595.1 Chiridota heheva | reverse complement strand
GGGCAAGCAAGGAGAACGTGTTGGATTGTGAGGATGCAGTGGCAATTGTTACAGAGGGGTTGGGGGAAACCAATAAGGAGGTGGGAGTGAGTGAGGTGGGTGTGACCAATTCTAAGACGGTAATATGAACGTTGTCGTACGAGAAAGGTTGTTGATGGTGGATTTGATCGGGATTGTGGGCTGGATAACATGGAGTTTGTTATCAATTTGGAAGTTCCATAAGGTTTGCCAGCGGTCACGAACAAGAGAAGCGATAAGCGGTTTGATGTCAGAGAGGGTTTTGGGAAAAGGGGAAGGGAGGAGGTTAAGGGCAAGCTTAGCGGCTGTATCAGCCCTGTCATTGCCAGGGATGCCAACATGGCTGGGTATCCAGAAGAAAAGAACACTTTTCCTGCAGAGGGTGGGAGAAAAGAGTTTCGGAGGAGGAGGTGGCAGGTGAGGTTATCCCATTTAAGATTGAGTAATGAAGTAAGAACAGCCTTTGAGTCAGAGAAAATGGCAAAGTGACTAAGAGGAGAGTACTCAATAAAGTTGAGGGCGAGGAGAATGGCCTTAGCCTCGGCTGAAAAGATGGATGAGTGGTCAGGAAGTCTGCTACTGAGGGTGATGTCTTGGATGATGGCAGCAGCAGCTGTCTTGTTGCCTTCCTTGGAGCCATCAGTATAGATAGAGGTGTAATTTGAGAGTTGGTCTTTGATTTGGTTGTGAGATTGATGAAGAGATTAGGGTGAGTTTGAGTTTTGTTATAAGTGGAGAGGTCTAGGTGGACAGAAGGAAGGGGGGTGGCCCAAGGCGGAAAAGTGGGCCAGGAATAGGTGCCGAGAGTGGCGGGGTTGATGCCAAGTTGAAAGAGGTCTGATTTAATGCGTAAGCTGAAGGGAGGCGATAGGGTTTTAGTCCTATCAAAGAGGGAGGAGAAATTGGGGTACCTAATGAGGTTGTAAACAGGGTTCTGGGTGTTGGTGAGGACTCTAAAAGCATAGGAGAGGCTAAGCTTTTACATCTAAGTAGAAAGGGGGTTCGTTGGCTTCAACATGAAGGCTAGTGATTGGGGAGGTCCTGTAGGCTCCTAGACAAAGCCTGAGGGCTTCATTTTGGATGGTGTTAATGTGGTTGAGGTATGAGTTGTGAGCGACACAGTAAACAATATTGCCATAGTCAAGCTTGGCACGAATGGTGAGCCTGAAAATTTTGAGGAGAGCATAGCGGTTCGCTCCCCAAGTAGTGTTGGAGAGCAGTCGGAGGATGTTGAGGGAGCTATTGCATTTTAGTTTCAGGTTGGTGATGTGTGGCTTGTAGGTGAGCTTGGGGTCTAGACTTAGACCAAGGAACTTTGTGTTTTCAACTTTAGGGATGCGATTCCCATTGAGCACAAAGTTCGGGTTGGGGTGGAGGTTGTTGAAATGACAAAAGTGCATGCATGGTATCAGCGATGACTGAGCCATCATGAAATCCTGTGTCGAAAGGGTTGTTCAAAAGGTCAACGGAAGTCTTTTGTTATTCTACCGCGAAGTCCACAATGAAATTGAAAAGTCTGCGGTTAAATCTAATGAATATTCATTTAATATTGGTTTTTCGTTTTAAAAATACCCCCTGCGTTCTCATTAAAAATCCCCATTGACTTAACGTTATCACTACAATTAAAATGGCGGCCTCCATGGATCTTAATGAATACGAAGCTCCAAATTTTGGTATATTTATTATTACACCAAAGGTCCAGTATTCTCCCCTGTCGTATGGCAATCCCAATGTCAACCTGCAATGAGGGATGTGTATAATAACTAGTAAGACCTAGAAGCTTTTACTCTCAGATGATTCCCAAGTTACCTCAGATGAATCTTATTTCAGTTCCAATGAATCAGATTATGGTCCCAATGTTTTGGGAGATATCAGTGTGGCTGACAATGATGATTGCGAGGAACAAAATGACTTTGAAGAGGGAGTTGGAGTTGAGATGATTATTGATTCTGGTGATCTTTACAGTATCATCTAAGAGTTTCCTATGAGTTAGAACCTAAATATTATATTTTGGAAGGTTTATTTTGTACATGCAATTCGTGGTTTACATTTTAAAATTTTATTTAAATGTTACTGTATCGGGTAACAATTTTATAAAACTCTAGATTAATGGAAACCATGAATTTTAGTATTGAAATTGTATTAAAATGTTAATGTGTATATATGATGGGCAATGCAAAATGAAGCCCATCAGAAATTATTTTCCCTATGAAGTAGAAAGCACAGATTAAAAGTACTTGCCTGCCTTTTATTGACTTTCAGTTGCCTTTGTTTGAGACATTGTATTGTGAGGCTTACTAAGTGTTTTTAATTTTGCCATGAAGCTGCTATTTACAAGTGCTAAAGTTTTACTTCCTTTTTTTATTTTAAAAGCTTCACCATACCAGTAACTGTGTACTTCTAGAGACATATAACATTTACCACTTTTTGGATCCCTATCTTTTTACTTTTATATATCATGTGTGTGCCAAAGATCAGTATGTTTTTCATTTGCCATATCTGATGCCAGTACAAAAATGCCTGCCTTAATGTACAGTGTATTTATTTTCTTTGTTTAAAGAATGCATGTGTGTGATACAAATTTAGAAAGAATAAAGTTTTTTTAAGAACATTCATTATATTAATTTATTATTTTCACAGGTACCAAAGTCTTTTCTTGCTGTTTTTTTTATATATAGAACAAGTTAACCATTCCAGCAAGCAGTAACTTACGTGCCAATGATGACTTGTATTCTTTCTACTTAATCCCTTGAGCACTTTCAAGTTTGGCTCATATATATAGTATATAATAGTTTATGTACAGTATGATTTTTTTCTCATGATTACTCAAACATTTTTTTAAATTTTTTTTATTTTCACAGGTACATATGCATCAGTACAGTGATGGATGAATGCTAAATACTAAATGGTTTTTTTATATATTTTTAACCAAAAAACTATTACGAACTCTTTTTAGCAGCCATTGGTAAGTATGTCAAAAGTGAAAATGTCATGACGCCTGTCATTTCATTAACCATTGCTGGGCTTTTATTGAATGCCACTCTCCCCCCCCCCCCTAAGATATTGTATGATCTGCTACTGTTTTTCATTGAGTGATCAGTTAGTAGCATTGAAGATAAGTGATGTCCAGTTTAAATCCTGAAAGTGAATTTACTGAAACCAGGGGCCGTCCAGATAGTGCATTCACAAATGAGTGGCATGGGTCCTGCAAGTGGCTATGGGCATGGACAAATTTAACCAGTGCTGGAGAGCAGTTAGCCTAAAAGACTATTGTTTGCCATATACATTCAGTTGGATTAGCAATGATATCTTCATTATTTATCATTGAATTGCGGATGATTGTGGAGAAGTTGTGAAAAGTACAAATAAGTTTGTCTCTCCAAATGTAATTGGCTGGTAAAGAAACACATGTTATTCAATTGATAAAGATGTTACAATCAGTGTCTTTCTTTCTTTCTTACTTGTACCTTGGGAGGACATAATTGATTACTTTTCTATGGACAGATTTCAAGTTGTTTACAAAGAGCTGTAAATTCAGAATACAACAACTTTTAAATTTTCTTGTACCTGACCTGACCTGCCCATAAATTATTTGGTCACAATAAAGTGAGTTGGTGTGTACAATAGCCACATGAATGTTTGTTTTTTAAAGTTATTTTGTAATGCAGCTGTGTAAAAAAAAAAAAAAAAAAGCTGTGTAAAACTGTAGTATGTTTGAAGTGTTGGTAGCGACTAACAGCATAATATTTGTGCTCTTCATGTTTGTACCTTTTAAACTGTGCAGTTTATTTTTTGACATATACTAGCTATGTACAGTTTTACAACTATAAATGTACATATGAACAGTAAAGAATGAGAAAATGTGTCTATTTTTCTAAGAAGTACCATGATTTATCACTTGTGAGCTTCCTGTGCAAAGTAGTCATAGTATAAAGTTTTGCCTTGTTTGTATCTGTCTGGTTTTCTATTTGTGTAAGGTGGAAAGTCCATTATATTGTATGTATTAAAGACTGGGTGACATATATTAAAGCCAGTTTGGGTTACATATATTGTTTTATTAAAGACTGTCTGGGTGACATATACTGTATATATCTAAGGCTTTCTGGGTGACATATTGTATTTATTAAAGACTGGGTGACATATTGTATATATCTATGGCTGTCTGGGTGACATTGGTTTTATTAAAGACTGTCTGGGTGACATACTGTATATTGTCTGGGTGACATATACTGTATATATCCAAGGCTGTCTGTGTGATACGAGGAAGTGCCATTCATTTTAATTTTATAGAAGTGTCAGATTTGTTATATTTATAACAAATAATATTAAAGAAACTTACAGTAATACACACTTGATGTGGAGTTTTTTTGCCAGCTGTTTATATTTATTGTGTATTGCTAGACTTACATAAGCACTACCCTTTATTCAGGTTAACTTGATAAAGATGTATTTTGATTGGTTCTTATTTTGTTGCATTTGAAGATAACAAGAGTTATTATTGTTTAATCTGTCTCCATTGTGTCTTATTTATCGCTTTTCTTAAATTAAAGTATTCCAAAGGTGGATGTAAAGATGGTCAATTGAGGTCATTAAGTCATTGAAGGTATTGGTGTGCTAATTTTACTTCTGTATTGTTTGAATCAATTTCCAGTGCACCCATTGTGGTTAACCTCATCCTGAATTCACCTTTGAAGTATTTTGAGTTTTTTCTGTAGCTGTTTTAGCATTGTGTTGGCAACCTTGTTTAAACTATAAACTGACTGGAAAAAAAAAGATTATTCTTTTGGAACTAATTAAACTGATTTAAAACTTCTTTTTGAAAGTTCCCATCCTCATTAATTTTTCAGATGGTTATTTAGCCCAAAGATTCAGGGTCAAGCCTGAACCAAGTCACACCACAGGCTAGAAAATGATACCTGGTGCTTCATCAGTTCATTGTCTTGTGGTGGGAATCCCAAGGAAAGTGGGTGTATATGCAAAGGTTTATGGGGAGAATGTATTTGTTCTATGTAAAGTATTGCCAAGTAATATTTCCTCTCCTTTGTTTCGCCTATTTCCCACCATTGCAACAAGGATCTTCCCTCTCAACCTCTCAAAAAGGACTGGGAATGGCTAAAACGCCCACCTTTTTTCTTGTAATTTCTAGACCTTGACATCACAGTTCGACCCTTCCACAATTTCCCCTCACCTTTCCCTCCTCACCCCTTCCCCCTCCCCATCACCCCCTTCCCCATAACCCCTCCTTCATCACCCCTTCCCCTCCCCATCACCGCCACACTCATTTTTTTTTAAGGCTGGCTGTGTCATTTGCTCCTGATGTTATCCATTCGTTACTATTTTGCAAGAGGAAAAGATAATGTATCCCGCGGACCAAGTACTGAAGGACAACACCATGGATTACTTTGACGTTACATTTTGTGTTTTATGAACAATACCGAACACAGTGGAGGAATTGAATGGGAGATAAGAAGCAATATCTACTCCCTGCCTCAGTTGGACTTAATTTCCACACCCACTTTTGATCTAACAATTTTTGCTAAACTGCCAAAATGCATTTGTGTACCATATATGAGGGACGAATCCAGGCGCGGACTGACACATAAAAATATACCGGTCCAGGTAAAATGACCGGTGCCTTCGCCTGACCTTACCACGCAAAAAATGATTAAGTGTCATAATGTTTATTCGTTCATTTGCATGAAGCATACAAATATTTTTGTTTTATTTTCTGAAAAAAATTACATTAGCTAGTCCAATGGGCCAGCGGCCAAACTCAAGTTATGGGGGAAAAGTCGATCAGCGTGTTGGGACCGGCGTCTTGGACCACTGGTCCAGGGTCAGTTGGCCAATCTGCCCCTGGTCGAATCCATAACTTCATAATTATTGCAAGCCCAGTTGGAAATAACACATTAGGGGCAAACTATGAACTGTCTCCCTTCTCGTCATGTTGTTTAACCCAGTCTTCTCTTTTTTTATTTAATATCTCATCCAATTTTTCTTAACCCTACCGACTGAACCCCCATATAACCTTCAACCCAAATTTACCCAACCTTTATTATGTCTTTTTTATTCTATTTAAAAGCTTAGCTTATTTGTAAAGTGTTCACCATACTTCTAAAATGTACCAGGAAAGTGTCATTTGAGATGTACTGTTTTATCCGAACTTAATTTGCCCTTCTCAATCGTTTTCAAATAATTGAATCTCCCAAATTGAGTGTTGGAACCAGGCTGCTCCCGCCATTGCACTGATAGAACCATTGTACTCCCGCAACTGCACTGATAGAACCAGTGTAATGATGATTAATATTCAAATACCTGGTCATATATGTTGAATAGTCAGCGTTCAAAATGGCGACCATTACACGCGTGTTTAACATTCGAAATCTGCATGCAAACGTTTTGTGAACTACCGTTCACAGCGTAACTGTCTAGTGTCGATTAGTTTTTTGTGTCAAAAAGGAAATTTCCTACAATTTTAGCTATGAAATTCTTTTGTTGATTTTGAAAAAGTCAATTTAGGCCTAATTTTCGACCATCGGCCGGTACGTTCGATCGGACTAGTGGTAGGTCTTGACCTTATTTTTTCCACTTGTATATCAATATACATAAGGGTTAGGCTGTTCTGTGTTTGCTTTGATGATATTTCTCCATAAAGTTTCAATCATTTAAGTTAATTTGACTTATAAAGGGTGAAATTTTGCTCGATGTTGTGCCGTACATTGCATTTGAATTTCGAGCCAAATTCAAAATTGTATGACGTCCGCAATGTTTAATGTTTTCAGGTCAAACGAGGTCAGATTTCCGACTGATATGTAACAACATTAACATCAAAACTAAACAGTTTAACTGAAATAAATTGCTTTACCTGTAACCTCTGATGCTGTTTTCAACACTGCGACAAGTTTGTCTCTGCTTCTGCCAGCCACAGCCCATTTGTACGAGTTTTTATTAGCACGACACAATTCTTCGACCACAAACTGGCCCGTAAACCCCGATGCTCCAAAGATTGTAATATCATATTTCTTATCAGCCATGCTTTTAGTTTATAAAGACTGATTAATAGTCGAAACTGCCTGAAAGAATAAACGATAATTACTCAAAATTGAATGCTTCGTGTCGTTCAACCTTCACGTTCCACAATTGATAGAATGCAATCAACATGTTTGTTGATCTGTTGATTGACGGACGACTTTGACGAACTCAAAGAGGTAGCACGGAACTAATTATTTTCCCTATTGAAGCCAGCCTATAATGAAAGAGTCAAGTTCGGGGTCCTTTTTGTACCAGAATGTCATAAATATGGGATCTTTTGTGATGCTTTTCAAAAAGGACCATCTAATATCTCTTAGATCAGGGTACTTTCAATGGGGTCACCAGAGGTGTTTGCCCTTTTTTTTTTAGGTTGAAGTGAAGAGGTGTTATACACCCTCACCGAATCACTCAAATTTTGTTATAGGTCCTTGGTAAAATAGTTCCCTATGAAACTTTTATTGAAACAAATCTTGTCAAGTTTGGATATGCATAGTTAAATCATATCCTTTTTCTACTATTTCTGAATTTTTCGACTTCTTAGCATTGTATTCCATTGAGTAGGACCTCTCAAAAATATTTGTATTAGCCTTTTCTCTCAGGGTTCTCATTTTTCAATGCGGAGTGATACCCCATTACTTTTACGCTCCTAAGACATATTGGTCAGGTGATTGAGCATGTGACTTATTTTGTAAACAATAAACTTAGTTCTAAATATTGTAAACTTTGTTGTTTGAATGTTTCATATAAAGAACTTATCTGTTGTTGTTTCTTAAATGTTTAAGCTTTAAGAATGGATTTTTCAAGTTATTTTTTCGATTTTAAGTTTTAAATTGTTCCAACTTTGTTCTATTTTTCATTCTTGATTATGTTTTTTGTTCTTGAAGTTGATTTTGTTATTTGTTTTCAAAGTTGATTTTGTTGTTCAATTAAATTTGGCGGCGATAGCGCTCATAGTTTACTGGACAATATTTTCCAACCAACTGACCAACTTGAACTGAGTTTCTACAAAAAACATAAAAGAAGAACTTTCTCGTTTGGAAGAAAGCCAGCCCTGATCCCGCGGTAGGAACAGGAAATATCCCTTTTCTCATTCTTCTAGGCAAAATATTAAAAATGGGCCTAAGGTCGAAATATTTCTGAAAAAATGAAATTAATTGGAATGAATGGATTTAGGATAACATGTGCATCAATAGGCTAATTGTGTCAGACTTTACGTCTCCTTTGAAACTGTATCAATTCTAAAGGGGAAGCCGGAAGCCCTACGTTTCTCGTGATTTTGATGGCAGAAAATTGCTTTAAATTGTGTCAAATCTAGGGGTGATGCCCCCGGAAGCCCTACGGGATTTTGGAAGAAAAAAATCGTATAAATTGTGTCAAATCTCAGAAGGCCCGACGAGGGCCTGGTCTGCTGATAAGGACCAGGAGGTGAAAGCCCACGTTTCTTGATAGCAGAATAATTGCTCTAAAATGTGTCAAACCTATGCGGCAAAACCGTGGTAGGGGCCGAGGGGCAAATCCGTCAGACCCTATATATATATATATATATGTTTTTTTTTTTATTTTGATAGCAGGAAATTTGTTTAAACTTGTGTCAAATCAATGGACGAAGCTTCAGGAAGCCATGCATCTCTTGCGATTTTGACAGCAGAAAATTGCTTAATATTGTGTCAACTCCAGGGTCGAAATACTGGTGGGTGCCCAGTGGTCGAAGCCCCTGGAAGCTTAGCGTTTTTTGGCGTGATTTTGGTATCAGAAAATTGCTTAGAATTGTGTCAACTTTCCGCACTAAAATTTGTTAAAAGAAACATAGGCCTAATGATTTTCACGTTTTTGATGTAATAATAAAGCTTTGATAGAAAACATTTAAAAAAGAACACCGTTTGATTTGTGAATGACATAGGCGGCGGAAACGAGGTGTCGTGTGTCAGGTGATTGAAAAGTACCTGAAACCTGAAATTATTATATAAAAAATTTGTGTAGGTCTCTCTCAATATATAAAGACATGTCGTACATAATAAGGATCATTTACGATGACGTCGCATAACGACACGTTAGACGGGACGTTGAAACATCCACTTACCTGTATCGTCGCAGGTCCGACAAGATGTGGAAAGACCGGTTGGATTAGAACATTGTTGGAACGTAGTGCAAAATTCATCGACTCACCACCCGAACGCATCTATTGGTTCTATGCCGAAAACTAACCCGATTATGAAGCGCTGAAGTTACCGCACGTGGAGTATATTGAAGGCCTACCCACCGAAGACAATATGAAACGTTTGGATCCGGAACGTAATAATATCATTGTTATTGACGATCTCATGAGTGAAATGAATCCCATTGTGACGACACTGTTTGCCAAAGGCAGTTATCACTGAAACATATCCGTGGTGCTTCTTGTACAGAATTTGTTTTTCAAAGGCAAACGTACCCTCAGTCTCAACACCCACTATCTCGTCTATTTCAAAAATACGCGCGATGCTTCTTCTAACAATCATCCGGCTCGTTAAATGTTTCCTGGACGGGTGCGTTACATCCACGACGCCTACACTGACGCCACACGAGAGCTGCATGGTTACCTGTTCATTGATTTCACCTCTACGACGCCCGATCGATATTGTCTGCAGACCGGTCTGTTCGACCGACGCTACGTGTATATACCAAGATAAATAAATGGACAAGAGTATCGTCTAACGAGTTTATTTTACGTTATGACGTGGTCCCGCAAAGTGTCGATCGATAAGAAATGAACAATGTTTAGCTTGTAACTTTGACTTTTAGATAATTGTTTGAATTGCAATGTCTATGTCACTGTACATTTAATTTATGTGTTGCTTATAAGGTTTCTATCTTGGAAAAATTAAATGAAGTGTTTAAGTGGCTCGTCCTCTCTGTTTGGGCGTTTCACCCAATGTTACATGCATGGATGTGTAAAGACACTTATAAGATACGTTTACCAAAGTGGGGTAATGTCATATATCATTGAGAAGTGGAGGGGTCAAGAACCCTATCTCAAAGCGATCGCTAAAGGTTCATCAAAACAACGTCTTCACGTACTGAACAACGCAACAAAACACATTAATTACACTGCTTATGTGAGTGTGCTCTAAACTTATTAGAAGGCAAGGTGAAGTTGAGCCTGTCGGAAAAGAAAGCCATTGCAAGACATCGACGGAAGTTACATGTGTTAGCCTACCCAAACATCCCGTAAAAGTACAAACGACACGTGTTATGTCAACGTGGTACAGGGAATTATTTTTTTCAAAACATCGTCGCCCTGATACTGAAGCAGCCTTTTGCCTGCCGTGACCCCTCTCCTGTTGTAATCATGAAAAAGATGATGGTTGTCAACCCGGAAGCGTTAACGCGCCAAACACAGCTGTTTGAAACGCCGGAAAAGACCAAGGTGATGGTTTGGGATGACAAGATGCGAGAGATTCTGGAACGACGTGATATTATCGATGAGGAAAAAGTCAAGTTCTACGAAGATGCTTTGGCTTTATACACAATATACCGATGGAAAACGCTGGGCCCGCCGACACCACCACCACCGCCGACACAATCGCCAATCCCCGAGAGACAATTCATCGAAGACGTCATTACCAGCGTACCTAAAGCGTTACGAGAACAGTTGACCAAGACGGTGCTACGCGAGATGACAAAGAGTCCTAAAGGCGAACTGATGATCGACGGACAAGTCGTGCCTGGAACGTACGTTGTGGATCTGATCAATGACGCAATCCGTTTCCGAAAATCATTCACTCTGCAAGGACGCAACGCATTTGTGGAAGGCTTGTCGCGCATCAATGTTCCTCAAGAGTTAATCGGTAATCGTGACGTGTGGGATAGATTTCGACATTTTCAACGTACAGGAAAATTTGACGATGGCCACCCAGTAGAACGAGAAGACATCTTTCCCGTGGCAATGCGCATGGAGCCCTGGGAAGACGACGACGACCAAACGTTGGAACCAAGAACATCTTTCATGACACGTTCTCGACGCAGAGATCGTTATAAACAAAAGGATCGGTGGTTGCAGTACCCTGATAGCTAATAGAATTCAATCACTCCCATCCTCTCGTATTTAGTAATGAAGTAGCCGTCTTTAGCGACTTTAAGCAATTTTCTACAAAACATGACATGCAGCTCATGTTGTAGAAGACGTGAAGACGTGTGATTCATCATGACGACGAAAATATCTGCGACGGAAAATAGAAAGTGGAAAAAATCCTTCGAGACATCTACTACAATCCATCACATTCCGCTGGTTTCGCCGGAGTCGACAAGCTACACGAAGTGGTCAAGGAAGTTCCCGCATCTGACGAAGACCTCGGTTCGATCTTGGCTTGAGAACTAAGATACGTACACATTACATAAACCCTCACGACGCAGATACCCCAGAAATCGCGTTATCGTAAACGGCATCAACGAGCAATGGCAAGCCGATCTCGTCGATCTTAGTGCTTACTCTCGATATAACAAAGGAGCGAAATGTTTTTGACGTGCATCGATACATTTTCCATATATGCTAAGGCCATCCCTCTAAAAAATAAAACGGGATCATCGCTCCTTGTTGCATTTAAAATACTGTTCAAAGAGGCTGGACATTTAAGCTGCAGACAGACAAAGGATCGGAATTTTACTACCTCCGGGTGAAAGCATTTTTGAAAGAAAAAGACGTCCAGCTGTTTTCGACGGAGAACGAGACCAAGGCAAGTGTCATAGAAAAAATTAATCGTATGTTAAAATCGAAAATGTGGCGTTATTTTACGGTCAATGATACGTACAACTACGTGGACGTCTTGTCGGGTCTGATTGCGGCATACAACGCCGCGCGCCATCGAAGTATTGGACGAGCACCTGAAGACGTGAATTTGATCAACAAGTTAGACGTGTGACAAACACTGTACGGAGATGCAAAGTCTACGGTCAAGCCGACATCAACTTTACGCGTCGAAGACGTCGTTCGGCTCAGTATGGTGACGCGCCCATTTCGAAAAGCTTACTTATCCCAATGGACGGAAGAAGTGTTTGTGATCGACAAAGTGATCCAGCGACAACCCATCGGGTATACGGTGAAAGATCTTGACGGCGAGCCGGTAACAGGCACGTTTTACCGTGAGGAATTGCAAAGGATTGGTAAAAAAGAAGCCGATGACCTCTACAAAATCAAAAATATCGTGCGAACCCGCAAACGCAAGGACGGGAAGCGAGAGTATTTGGTCAAATGGTACGGTTATCCCAGTAAATTTAACAGTTGGGTTGATATAACGTGGTTAAATTCTAATGTGTGACAGTCAAAACCTTCATTAACGTAAACGTCATCGTCATGGCCAAATCTTTTAACATAACGCTACCCAGCAACGGGTCCATGTACGTGTTTCCTGACAACACGGTCACCGTGTACAAGAATAAACTCCCGAGACCTTTGCATTTGAATGGCGAATGGGAAGTCGGACTTGTCGAGTGCACGTACCCGTACTCGTGGTTTCAAATCTGCAACGAAACCAGCAAGTTTTACTTCAAGGAATTAGCGACGCACTCAAAGTGGAATCCTATGGATTTACATCCGGTAAAGTCGGTTTTCAATGAACAGGTAATCTTAGACAGAACATATCTGCCAACAACTTTAAATCGAAGAGACGTCTGGCATTTGACGGTGTCAATGGCAACGGTCAACTGAAACTACGCACCTATCCTAATTGTGAAGTAAAACTGAAAGGCAAGATCACGCCAACACTAAGTGTGTCGGACCCACGTGTGCTGACGAGCGAATGGGAATACGGACGCTATCCATGGCTGAAGCAGAACGTTCACCAAGTTGTGTACACAGACATGATCACATCTCATCCGGTGGGAGATCACGAAGTACTGTTGTTGAAGAGTTTCAGCGTCACAAATCTGCCGGATTTTGGCTCGCCCGTGGACGTCGTACCTCCTCGCCTACTACCCCATCAACAGGAACCCCATCGACACAATTGAAAATGCCCCCCGCGATGGAACAGGACACAAAATTACGTTTACGTCGGGACATACCATCGTCACGCTACATTTTCGTCAACGACGTTCCGCGTGGCTCTAACTATTTAATTGTGTAGACTGCGCATCAATCCTCATTTACACATCAGATAACATCATGGCAGGACCGTAACCCGTGTTTACAGGACCTGGAAATCAACGAGACTACGGTCTCGGGAGAATGCTTTCGGGACTATTTAGGACAGCACTACCGTTTGTGAAATGGGGTGCTGCGAGCTTGGCAAAAGAAGTCGGTAAAGAAGCGTTGACACTGGTGCAGGAATTCTGGAAGACGTGTTGGCCGGTCAAAGCGTAAAATGAGCTGCATCCCGTCGAGCGAAAGCGGCTGGACAAAGTTTGACACGCAAAGCCATGGGTCGCGCTAAAGCAGGATTGCTAATGGTACAGCTTGGTACTGGTACAAAGAACCCACTTTGTAAGCGAAAAGCCAAGATAACAAAGCCGGAGAATCCCTGGAATCAGTATTTACGCCAACGACCGTCGCTTAACGCCCAACCTCAGAAATAAGAAGGAAAACATTTGCGATCAATACTCATTTGTCATTTGTCTACGGAACCGTCAACGTGGCTCTCGTTCACGCTCACTCTTTACCGTGCTCCAAATCCAAAATGGAATTGTTTACCGTACCGCCAACGCAGATGGTCATCGAAGACAGCGAGTACGTCGAATACCGTCCTTTCGGAGGTGTTGAAGGCCACAGAACCGATCAAATTTGTCATCCCCGGAACCAAAATCAAGTACATTGACATCAACAACGCCCATCTTTATCTCAAATTCAAGATTACGAACGCAGATGGGACAAACTGCGACGCGGCCGTCAACGACCAAAAAGTGGCCCCCGTCAACTAGTTTTCTCAAGTGGACGTGTTTCTCAACGGCAAACTCATCAGTGACTCCACACCCACATATCCGTTCAGAGCGATGATTGAAACGCTGCTCAACTACGATAAAGAGGCAAAAGACACGCAGCTCCAATCGCAAATGTATTTCAAAGACACCGCCGTCCACATGGATTTTCACAACTTGACGGCTGAAGTCATTCCAAATATAGGCTTGAAACATCGTTTCGACAATACCAAAGGCAGCAAAGTCTTCGAAATGACGGGCCCGATTCATGCTGACATCTTTGCACAGAACAACGTGTTATTACCCGGCGTGGAAGTACGACTGAAGCTACATCGCACCAAAGACCCGTTTTGCTTGATATCAGGAACTGATAATGCCATTTTTCGAGTACATATCTTGGACGCTATCCTGTACATGCGAAAGGTGAGGTGTAGTAAGACCCACGTATTAAACGACATCGCTATGCTCAACCAAGAACCAGCCAAGTAGAAGATTCGACGCACCGTCCTCCGCAACATCGTCATCCCGATGGGCACCCAGAATTTTCAACGGGACAACGCATTTTTGGGTAAACTACCTAAACGGGTAGTGCTTTGTCTGGTGGACACGTCTGCATTCAACGGAAAATACACCAAAAACCCAATTTGTTTCCAAGGATTTAAGCTGAAATACCTGACCTTACACGTCGACGAGAAATAGTATCTTGCCACACCGCTTACCCCCAACTTTGGCCACAGTTACCTTCAGTTGTTTTCGGCCACAGGTTGTTTGTATAGCGATGGGGGTATGATTATTACGCCGTCAGACTTTCTCGACGGTTACACAATGTTTGCGTTCGATCTGACACCTGATGGATCTCATGGACAGCATTATTCAGTCAACAAGAGAGACAACTTATGTCTGGATCTAAAGTTTGGAGCCGTACTACCAACTACCACGAACCTCCTCATCTACGCTGAATTTGACAACATCATCAAAATCGATAAAAACCGTAACATTCTCTACGAATTCACCAATTAGTCATGGAAACGTCCGATCTGATACATCTCTTGGATTCCAGTGCATTCACACGCTGGTTAACGTGCGACGTGTACAATGGCGTTCACGCAGCCAATCAATTACACGAGCCGCTCCATCGCTCGACCACATTGGTGATCAACACGGATCCGAGCTGGAAACCGGGTGGGCATTGGATTGCCATTTACATTCCCGAACGATGACCCTGGGAGTATTTCGATTCTTATGGTGAATTGTCTAATGTTCCTGCTATGCGAAATTACCTGAAGGGAAAACCGGTGTTCTACAATCGCAAACCGCTACAGAGTCCAGAATCAGACGTGTATGGCTACTACTGAATCTACTATTCAATACACCAAACGCGAGGACAACCTTTAGATATTATCACGGTACGGTCCGGAGAGGATGTGGAACGTAACGATGAGGACGTGCGTGTATTCATACGATGTCATTATGGAGGACTATAGATTAAGCACCCATAAACTACTAAAGATTACTTTCTAAAGACAAGATTCAATGAAAAAGAGGGCGCTGTATCGCAAACTTATAAGTGATAGATAAAGATAAACCGGATCCCTCGAACTGCTGATGTTACTTTTGTTTAGACTTTTATTATTTGATTAGTAATGTTTTTTAGCATGTTATTTTCTGGCGTATTATGTCCTGTACAGTGCTAATATGCGGACGTCCTTTCCCTGCAAGTTATTTTCTGACGATAGTGCTATGTCAATAAATTGGAAAAGAGACGACTTTGATGTATCAATGTGTTTCTGATATCTTATACCTCCTTTTCTATAGTATTTTACCCAAACGACATACCCCTTGCCTTCACCCCCACCCCCACCCCACCCCAACCCCCATACCCCTTTTGTCGTTTAGAAATACATGCATAATACATCCCCTCCCTGCCCCTTTTCCCCTTATAATTACATTTAAAAAGTGGGGTCAACGCATGATATGTTTCCAGTTGCCAAAAAAACAACGAAAAAAGAGCTACGCCCTTTGGTTATCTACCAAATGAAATGTCGATCGATGGAGCAGGCTGGATTACAGACGATATCGATTGGTTGTTTACATACATTGGGTACTTACGTATGGTGTAATTGAGCTTATCATCGCGCTCATACAATGTGAAGTTAGATAGCTATCATATATTACGTTATTTTTCCCGTGGCGCCATTTTTATGTCTTATGGTCATTTTCCCCTAGTAAAACTCACTTTGTCCTCTCAAATCATAGTGTTTGAGAAAAATTGTTTCTCAAATGATAAGTTTCAGAGAAAAAAAACGTCTCACGTTTTCGAATATCTCTTCTCAAATTTTGCTCCCTGTGCAAAGTCAATGGGATATGAAAATAAAATTTCGTTCGCAAATCATGCACGTTTTCAAAAATGTTGTCTCAAATTACACCGTTTGAAAAATATCGTCGCTCAAAACACACCTTTAAAAAAAAATGTCTTTTAAATGTCATTTGCAAAAATTTGTTTCTCAAAATGTCGAAGCAAAATTTAAAAAAACGTTATACAAACAGTCTTCCGGAAAAATCAATATGAGAGGTGAACAAATGGGTAGATGGCTATGTCATTGTGTGCGCATTTTTTTCTTCTCCCGCGAGGCAATGACTGAAAAGAAGATTTATTCAGCATCATTTTGTCCCAATTTACAGTTATGTGTGTATATTTAGTAGATCTGCTATATTTGGTGTCATGTTTTTTATGTCTGTGGTATTGCATAGGTCCGTTTCCTTTCTTACATTTCACTTTAGATCTATATGAGTGTTTAGTATGTACCAACTGCCGTTAATCGGTGGTACCTCTGTGGTTATTTCAGGACATGCATTAGATGAAGGATTAAAATGTAAAAGAAACCGAGCACAATTTGATTGAGTTATATCTTTCGTCAAATGGCAAAACGAACCTTTTTTAATGTAGGATATGACCAATACAGTCGATCAATTTTGTGTACATAATGCGTTTCTCTTGTTGTTATAGCCTTGATTATATGATGTCAAAGAGCTTCCACACATGATGTATAATAATAAAGGAGGGGAGAGGGGGTGGGGGTACAATGTTGTATGACAAAGAGAGCCAATCGATGTATCATTTCTGTACATAATACGTGTTTAATAATAGGGTGGATAATAGTACTAGTACTTTGATTATATGATGTATAATAATGGGACTAAGGCTGTCTGTTAAGATGTAGCCTGTTTGCGTGGCAAATCGATATCAATAGTATGAGAAAAAACTTTTAGAATCCATGTTTGTTTATTCAATATTGGATCAATATATATCCTTTGTTTAGATGTCCTTGATGTATGTTACCATGACATTATGGGATAAGGGATGAAAGAGTAATAATGGTATTGGACCATTACATACGTAACAGAATTATGTCATTTTTAATTAATCAGATTGGTCAATTAATAGTGGTGTGATTACCATATATGGCAACAGCATTGAATGTCATTCAAGACTGAACATTTAAAAGCGGGCTGAAGATTTTGTTGTATCATTCATTCGTTAGCATTCGTCAGCTACATTAACAACCATAACGTGTTATTATATATTGAGTTATATCAATTATAACGTGTTGAAATTTCGTGTTATACTTACCGTGCTGCATTACTACATCGTGTGCATACTGCGTGTTTTGATTACCATGACTCACTAGAAGGAGAAAAACAAGAGAGGCCAATCGTCGTTCAGGGGAACAGGGATGGTTGAATATGAGCCTGATCTTGAGGACAATGAGTTGTTTTTGGCGTCGCCCAATTATGAGATGCAAATGGATATAGAGGAGTGGGATATCGATGAACAAAACTACGAAGAGCAAATGGACATGGAAGAATAGGACGTCGATTCGCAAGAATTCCATACCATCAACGCCGATTGGACAACATGGTGGCTCGAGGCGGGGTTAAATTGCCTCAGGAAGTCGACCAATTCGTCGACCACCTGCTACAACAGTACAATGTTGGTGAACAAGTAGGAATGGGT
Source organism: Chiridota heheva (assembly GCA_020152595.1). Taxonomy (NCBI): domain Eukaryota; kingdom Metazoa; phylum Echinodermata; class Holothuroidea; order Apodida; family Chiridotidae; genus Chiridota; species Chiridota heheva. The sequence goes on along the minus strand of JAIGNY010001571.1, from coordinate 8,006 downwards.
GGTAACGTTGAAGATCGGGAGGGGTCAGAGAAGAGCAGGAAAAGTGAGAGAATATGGACGTAGAAGGCAACGAAGTGGGGAACGAGGATGTCACTGCCAAGAGCTGCTATTACATTGTCGAGACTCGAGGACGTCAGATTCCAAGGTACCATTCAGAAGCCAACGAACATGTGATTCGCTTTGACGGGGAGAAAATTGCCCAACTGGTCAATAGAGAGGAAGATGTCGTCACTGCCTTACACGTCATTTTCGAAAGTATGATCGAACGACTGGTCCAAGGCTTTGCAGCACAAGATCGTGTGGGTTTTGAAATTCATGCAAGAGCGTTTAGACGTCCCGATATGGATTCAACTCATGCGGAGAGATCAAGTAAGTGTTCAACGTATCCTATCCGCAATCGCCCGAGTACTTCAATCCAAGACCGTTTTCGTACTCAACGGCAACGTTGAAACCCGAGTCCTTCACATCAAAATGCCTCGGAGAGGCGGACGCAGTAACATGAAAGAATGGACTCAAAGAAAAGGTTTCATCATCCGCATTGCAAACAAAGACCACCTCTGTTTAACCAAATCCCTCGTGACCGTCAAGGCTCGCATTGACAAAGAGACCGATCGCACTGTATACTGGAACAATATTCGACAAGGTAAATGTGACCAACAACGTTTAGCGGAAGAGTTACACGAACGAGCCGGCGGGCGCCTGGGCCTTGTGTGTTAGAATGAGTCAAGCAATTTGAAGCCGTGTTACCCGACTACCAAGTGAACGTCCTTACGACGAATCCCCACGACTTGTTTGTGTTCCGAGGACCTCCACGTAAAAAAAAAGAGCTATACCTACTCTACCACAAAGATCATTTCCACGTAGTCACTTCACTATCGGGGCTATAGAATGTTGCCTACTTTTGCGACCGATGTCTGAAAGGGTACCAAGATTTCGACCACCACCGTTGTCGTAACGTTTGTGAGTGCTGTTTTAATGCAGGGAAGGAAGAATGCCAGCTGACTGAATGGATGCATTGCGACGATTGTGACCCGACTTGTTTTGCAAACCACAAGAAGACTCCAAAAAAAAAGCCAAACCAGGAATGAAGCTAAAACAAAACACCGACACGCACGATATGTCAACGTATCCGTCGCTGCTCAACTTGTGGTACCACTGTTAAGGATCAACATCGATGTGGGGAAAGGTACTGTAGAAACTGCGAGAGTTACCAACCAAACGATCATTTTTGTTACATGCAAATGATTGAGAATAGAGGGGAAGCAGGAGGACACGTTGACATCGACGACGAAGAGGATTGAGCTATTCTCGGTCTGAAAGACGAGGTGGAGGAGAAAGAAGAGACCTTTCCGTTGAAATACATCTTCTTCGATTTCGAATGTGTTCAAGAAGACAAGCTTGACAACAGTGGTTACATGTATGTGCCGAACTATTGTATAGCGCATCTTGTTTGACTGATCTGCACGACGACGATATTCACCGAGATTGTGAAACATGCGGTGTGCGAGAACACCTCTTCACATGAAGAAACACCCAGAAGGATTTGTACCAATGATTACTCTCTCTAGACAACAAAGGTGTCACGGCTATCGAATACAACATGAAAGGATATGATGGCCATTTCATTCTAGACCACATGAACAACATTGGATTTACCCTAATGTCGTCATGAATGGATCCAAACTGATGAGTATAGATTTGAAAGAAAAAGCCAGAAATAAGAAAAAGAAAGATGTCACAATCTTGAGGATCATTGACTCGTGCAACTTCATTCCGGCTCCGCTCTCATCCTTTCCGAAGACGTTTGGGTTGGCAGAGATGAAAAAGGGTTATTTTCCGTACCTTTTTAACACCGGAGCTAATGAAAATTATGTCGGTCCATGGCCTAAAGTTGATGCCTACAACCCCGATTATATGAAGTCCAATCAACGCAAAGATTTTCTTGTTTTGTACGAGGAGCAGAAGACCTAGATTTTCGATATGGCTCGAAAAATGTACAAATACTGTTGCAGTGACGTTTAAGTGCTTCACCGTGATGTTTACGATTCAGAAAAGAGTATTTGGAGACTACCGGAGAAGATCCCCTAGAAAAATGCATCACCATCTTCATGGCCTGTGTACGGATGTTTCGACGAAAATTCCTACGCCCTAATACGATCGCTTTGGGTCCTTAACGTGGCTATGATAATGACACCCAATCCGTCAAAGCTCTACAATGGATAAAATGGATTGAGCACCGAGAGGGTCGACGCATTCAGCATGCTCGGTCTCATGGAGGAGAACAACACATCGGTCCTTACAGAGTAGACGGCTGGGATGAAGCATCAAAGACCGCCTACGAGTAACACGATTGTTTGTGGCATGGTAGTCATATCTGCTACCCGAAAAGAGATCAGAAATTGCCAGGTGTCGAAACAACTATCGAGGATGCTCTCATCAAGCTCAACCGACGACGAGAGTGCTTGACTAACGAAGGTCGCCGTCAAGGATGGCAATTGGTAGAGATCTGGGAATGCGAATTCAAAGAAGAGCTGGCGAGGAACCCACAAATTAAAGAATTCATCGATAATCTTGAACTGCTAGAACCTCTCCATCCACGAGATGCGTTCTTCGGAGGACGCACCAATGCCATTAAACTGCATCACGTCGTCCAAGACGATGAAAAAATGAAATACATCGATGTCTGCTTTCTTTACCCTTGGGTCAAAAAATACTGCAAGTATCCTATCGGCCATCCTACTATTATCAAGACCTCGGACACGACCGATGTGAGTGACTATGAAGGACTGATCAAATGCACCGTCCTACTTTCTCGTGGTCTGTACCATCCGGTTCTCCCGTACCGATGTCGAGGAAAACTCTTTTTCCCACTATATGCCACCTGCGCTGAAACATTAGCCAAAAAAGCATGCAAACACCACAAAGATCAACGCGCTCTCCACGGGACTTGGTTGAGTTGTGAGTTGCAGAAAGCGGTAGAGATGGGGTATCGAGTTATACATGTTGAAGAAGTGTGGCATTTCAACCAAACGGTACGCTACGACCCCTCAACCGGAGAGATCGGCCTATTCACGGCATATATCAACGCGTTCCTGAAAATGAAACAAGAAATTAGCGGATGGCCTCCGGGATGCGACACCGAAGAGCAGCGTCGCCGGTAGATCAGCGACTACGAGGCTCGCGAAGGTATCCGACTCGACCCACAAAACATCGACAAAAACGGGGGAAAGTGTACCTTGGCTAAGCTGATGTTGAATTCTTTAAAGGGAAAGTTTGATCAGCGCAACATACTCACCAAGACAGAGTTTGTTAACACCCTGGAAATATTTTACAAACTACTGATGGACAAATCCAAAGAAGTGAAATATGTGCACTTCAACGACAAGTTTACCGCCCAGATCTAGTGGGTCGACACCGATGAGTACATTGAAGTGTCACCTAACACCTACATATTCAATGCAGCCTATACCACGTCCCACGCCCGCCTCAAACTTTACAGCTACCTGGAAAAACTAGGGGAACTCGTGGTCTACTTCTACACGGATTCCATCGTCCACGTCCATCTACCTAGAGATTGGCAACCACCCATTGGGAACTTTCTAGGAGACATGACCGATGAGCTCGAGAAACCTTACGGTGTTTGAAGTTACATCACTAAGTTCGTATCGGGAGGTCCAAAGAACTACACTTACAAAGTACACTCAACCAAAACTGACGCCGTCATTGTCGGAGAATGCAAAGTAAAGGGCATCACACTGGATCACAATGCCATTTAAATGGTTAACTTTGAAGCGATGAAAAATATGGTCAATCATGTGGATCCAGGAACCGGCAGGGCTTAAGACGATAATGAAGAAGTCATCGTTCTCATCCACTACGCTCACCGCATCAGAGAGACGGTCCCGGTAAAGTTCTCATCAAAGCCATCGCCAAGGAGTATCGACTGATCTATACAACACGCGTCATTCAGCCCGATCTCACAACCCTCCAGTACGGGTATTAAACCCTTCATCCCCACAAATCCCCTTACATGAAGCGGACAGGCTCGTCAACGACAAACGGGTGATTGAACTAAACCTCACCACCATCTGCTTGATGACAACATTATAATAGCAACTCAGTCTGAGAGAAAACCCTAATGAGGGCGGAAGGAGGGAAAAAAAGAGCTACCATTGCTTGCCTCCTACGGTATCATGCGTTGGTTGGGGCAGATACTTTTACCCTATATTCACCTGACACACCTAGTCGGGAAAAATATAAACCTCGTTAAAAGAACTTTATGCCGTCGTCGAGAATATCCTGTGACGCAATTCGATGACCCTGAGGAAAATTATCTATGGGGGCTTTACAGACCCCGACCAATCAGAAGCAAACTACGGCGAAGCTATGACGTCATAGCAAATCCGGCTTCTGATTGGTCGGGGTCTGTATAGTCCCCTCTAACTACTGGGATACACTAATCTCAATTTCCCCTAAAGACAAAATTGGGGTCAGACAGCCTTACATGTTGGACTTTTTTTATACTTTAAAAGGCCTTTACATCTGCTTACCTTTTGTTTCCCCAAATATCTTTAAAATAGTGCCAGACTGTGCGAACCACTCCAAATTTCATTAGTGGGGCATCTTTGAAATATGCCATGCAGGGTAAAACTTATTATTTGTACCTGGGCCATTGCTATTACATAAACTGACGTGCCTGTCTCCCATCTTCTTAGTAAAGACTAAAAGATGCCCCTTTACAGAGATTTAAAAAAAAAGTGTAATATATCAAATATATAAAAGTCCCCTTATTCAAATATCATAATGATTCCTCTTATTAAGATATTGAAAGTAACACAAATATGAAGCAAAATATCACAAATTTCATTTGTGGAGTGTGGCACGCCTTTAATTTGGGTTCTGCCGTTGACTCGCTGAAGACTTGAGTGTGAATTTGGGCCATCTGGTCTAATTTATTATCAGAGCTGAAGATACGCCGAGCTACATTCATTCTGAGCAAGAAAATGATTGTCTCCTGAATAATAATCTAAAGACCCCTAAGGTTTATTTGCTTTTCACATTATTTTGACATTTAATATATTCCGATTCATGACCAATACAATTGGTAAATCATGATCTATAAGTCTAAATCCTTCCGATTCCAAGACTTATGAATTTGGTTTATTTTACCAGTTTACCGAATTTTGGACCAAAATACCTTGAATATTTGAAGCTGGGAAAAAAGAAATATGGGAAGAAGTAATTTTCGGACTAATAAAAGCTTCGAAATTTTCTGGTGGAAAACTGTCAACCCTCCTCCTTTGAGGAGGAGGAGGAGGGTTGACAGTTGGAAAGTGTCCCAAAATTTTTGTCCCACCCCCACTTACCCCTCCCCACCCCCACCCCCTCTCTTCTTTATATTCAAACATCTTTCGACGCCTATAGTAAATGATACAACTTGCATAATTTGATGATAAAAAGTAAGTACAAATATATTCTCAGGACAATTTTTGCGCCCCTGTGAGCATTCGGCGCCCTCTCATTTAGCTTCACTGAGGGAAGTTGCCCCTGGCACCACGCTACTGTATCTACATGAAACTTTCCCCCACCAGGCATCCGGGATCAACAGATTCTCGTCACTTTGGTATTTTATAAGTTTTTGATACACTGGCGTAACCAGAGGGGCCAGTTACTTATTCTTGCACCCCCTCCCCAATAAGTGATATTGCAACATTCTTGCAATATCAATGCCAATTGCCAGTGATATATAATCAAAATGATGATTCATGTAAAGGAAACAAAACTTTCTGAACCACAGGGCCCATACCTCACAACAATTATGACAATATATACAACATTTGAATTCGGTTCTTATTTGCTTATAGCCTCATTTGAAATAATTATTATATTCTAATTCAGTCTTTTTCGATCATAAAATGATGCAGTGCTACATTGGACACTGCAATTTACTTCGGAAGGAAGATCAGAGGCGTCACAGGAAGCGGAGTGGGGGGACGGGGGAAGCTGCAAGTTGAGAGATTATTGAAATAAAATTGATTAAACTGAACAAAATGTTGTGAAGTTGTTTTAAAAATTCTAGTAAAATTTGGTAAGTTGAAGGAAATATCCCGCAAATTTTAAAAAATTCTCAAAAATTAAAGAATTATCAAAACGTAGAAAATTCTCGTAAAATTGAATGACTTTTCCCAATTAATTACCAGCAATGTTTGAGAGAAAGTTAATTTACTAGTGCGATTTCCCCACTAATTGTAACATGGAGGTTTGAGGGTTCTTGTCCCCTGAGAGGTGACCCATCCCCCCTCCCGCTTATACCGCAAATCAATATAATCATATTTTGGTTTAGAATTTCTATCTTTATAGCTTTGGTCGCGGTTGAGGGGGAGGGGGATGGGAAGGGGTAAGGGGGAGGGGGAGGGGGGTCAACTAAATTTCCCCGATTTTTTTCAAAGTGCCCGGATTTAAGGTAACATGCACGGAGCCCGTGAAGGGACATAAGAAAATCATTTTTATCTCGTTCCCACGAGATATTACCTCGTTCCCACCCACGAGATATTATCTCGTTCCTACGAAATATTATCTCGTTCCCACGAAATACTATCTCGTTCCCACGAGATATTATCTTGTTAATATCTCGTGGGAAGGAGACAATATCTCGTGGGAACGAGACAATATCTCGTGGGGAAGAGGTAATACCTCGTGGGAACGATATAATATTTCGTGGGAAAGAAATAATATCTTGTGGGAACGAGATAATATCTTGTGGGAACGAGATAATGTCTCATGGGAACGAGATAATATCTCGTGGGAAAGAGATAATATTTCGTGGGAACAAAATATTATCTCGTGGGAACGAGATCAAAACAAGATTTTTTCATGTCGCTTCCCGAGCTTCGTAAACATGGCTTTCACATACATACTAATATTTGCAGTTCCAAGTTATGCATTTTAATTTGAAGTTTTTGGAACGTGGCATGAAGATGATGTGCAGGGCTGTAGGCTGCAGCCTCTTTTTCTCTGTGTGTGGTTTTCTTTTTGATTGATTGATTGATTGATTGATTGATTGATTGATTTTGATTTTTGCTTTTCAAAATTTGAGGTCAATATTTTCCAATAAAATTCCAGATCATGATTCGAATACAAATAAATGGCCAGGGGCGGATCCAGAGTGTGGGGTGCCGGGATTGCACACTCCTTCTTCGGTAGCAAGGTGGCCCAATTTGACCTAAAACAAAATGTGCCCATGTATGTTTGACATTGTGCCGTGCCCAACCTCCTACCCCTGTTCCCGCACCCAACCGATGCCTGCCAAATAAAAACGCATATTTCAAGTCTAGAATTTGATATGTGATCCTCTCTTCAAAGTGAGATGATCAAAAGCTAAAAATCGCAGTTTCTGGAGCTTTACCCATGGCCCCTTGTGGGCAGTGGTGTGTCCAGCTTTCGGCCCAGAGGTGGCAAAAAGTGCCCGAAAAAATGGATTTTTACTCTTGATATCTGGCTAAATGATAAAATATCCAATATTAACTGAATGATGTCGAACAAACTGAAACAAGTGAATCACTACCAATTTGATATATAATGGACGATTTTTTAACCACATTAAGGCTATTTTAAAACAAAACGGACCATATTAATCTAAATGTCTGCAATCGTAACAAAATTTGGAAATTTTATGCAAATTTAAAATAAGTCTACGCGATTTTAAACCTCATTTTCACTACCGGTATTTAAAACAAATTTTGGGTGACTTTTAACCAATTTTGTGCATTTTTACTAAATTTGGGCCATTTTAAATAAAATTTGAGCGAAAGTTTTAAACCAAAAATGCACTTCAACTTCTTCCACGAATATAAATAGAAAATTGTCCTACTTGAATATTTCACCACACACTTATTATTTTCAGTTTGACTTCCCACAAGAGGGCACAGACTTTCGCATGGGGGAGAGGGGAACGACCAATAACCCCAGCCCAATTTGTTATCAACATATCACAATTTATATCACAA
>JAIGNY010001570.1:0-32125 GCA_020152595.1 Chiridota heheva | reverse complement strand
GGGTGGTATTGATACATAGGCCTACACATTTGTACACATTCTATTTATATGAGCTCAAAATGTTAAAAAGGTATCGTCTCATAAATGAATTCAGAAGCGAAGGCCACCGTGCTGGTAACGTCACTTCCGTTTTTCAATTATCCTTATTGATCGCGAGAAATCGGAGATGTTATCGGTAAATCACGAAGGCCCATAATATCCGAGCAAACCGTTTTTGGCAAGCCGTTTCACTTTTTATTCCGGAATTAGAGACATCTCTAAATAATTTAAGATTATCTTTAATAGAATTCAAGATATCTTTCAATATTTAGAGATATCTCTAATTATTTTTGGATGTCTTTGAATATTTAGAAATACTTTAAATTATGTAGAATTATTTAGAGATATCTTCAATAACACTAATATGTGTTATGTCCAAGCGCGTAGCCAGAGGGGGCCTGGGGCCTAGGCCCCCTCCCCCTTCGCAAAAAAAAAAAGGTTTTCGCTCACTACGGAAATACCTTTAAAAGAAGGAATCTTCTTCCCAAGTAACAAACTCGAGATCTAATCTAAACACCAGTAATGAAGTCTATAGAGACTGGACATAAAAAAACTAACAACATCGAAACCCATTACGCATACGTTTTTTACGAACATGTATGACGTGATACAGACTGACAGTAGGCTTTTGGTGTAGTCGTCGCGTATATCCTACTAATGTATGCTGTGCTCTTTGAGTGGACTACTACTACGCTCTGCAGCAAAAATAATTTCAAATTACACAATCGGAATCAACAGGAAGGTAAGATTTTTAATCATTATATGAACTTATGTCTTATTCATGAGAGAAATGCGCCCTTAAGAGATGCAATAACGTGCAAAACTGGTGAACTTTCTGCACGCTCGAAGAAGTTCAATGAAAGTGTCCAATCACATTCACTGTGCCTACCAATCACATTAACGGATGTGTATTGTATCGTGAATTCCAGCCGAGTTGTGCGGGGAGTACATTAAGTGACAACTCCGACTCGCCGACAATAATAATTCGTATTACAACGATAAAGCATGCATTTTCAATGCAATCTTTTGTATTTTCCTTACCCCTTCCCAATGTGGGTGAAATTTGGTTCCTCAGGGGCGTCGGACTCTATACAAATTTGAGGCCAGAGCCAGTAGTTATTAACAGCCTGCAGGCGCAGATCCAGAGGGGGGCGCACCCGGCGCACGCTCAGGAAGAATATTCTGTATAAAGAACGCACTTATTCAGGGCCTTTTTAGAAATCTGAAGTGGGGGCCATTTATCAAAAGGGATCTTTCCAGTTTCCATCTCTTTCATGTAGAAGTTTTAGAAAAGCAACAAAAAACGTTATCGGCTCAAAAATATGTTGAGCGGGGGAAGGAGGGGAACAACTTTACATTGAACAAAATCTAATTATGGAGAAACAGTAATTTTGGTGCCTTTGTAATAGTAATAAAAAGGACCTTTACTAAGGGGTCAAAATACTTTAGTGGGGCCGCTGGGGGTGGGGGGGGGGGTTGCGGCCCACACTTAGTAGGACTACGTTAAAACGACCCTGATGTTTTATAGAAAGGATTTTCTGTTAATTGGTTTAATAATTGTGATTTTTCACAAAACAATCACAATGCTAATTTGACGTATTTTCTATGTATTTACTTGTCCCTCCCATCAGTCCATGTACACTGTCCTCACTCTGTGGTCAAGTGCATTCAGTAAATCACATAGAGGATGCATAGGCGATATGGGATATCCAGATCCCGCTTTAAAAACAACATTTTAGTACCTTTAAGATTCCCCATGGTTGACAATAAGCTCATTTAAAAATTTTTTATTTGAATGGTACAAAGAACCATACAGGTACCACACAATGTGTTCTAACAATAGGCTTTAGATACCTATTACTTTTCAAATTTCTTACAAAACAATGTTTTTTTCTCTTTATGGTCATTTTGTACGTGTTTAATTTGACTTTTAGAATAATCAGAGGGCGCTGTGGGTAACAATTGTATTCCCCCTTGAGGGCATAATTTGGCATGTTATGTTATTCTTTGTTCATTGAAAATTGTTATTGCAAACTTTTATTTTTAGCGTACCATGCTTACCATCCACTAATTTTGAGAGACATAAACCGGTGTACAAGTCACTTCCTTTGTTATTGAGTTTTGTTTTTATTTCTAAGGAAAAATGCTAAAACAAGGGGACTTAAATCGATCATTTCGTCATTGGAGAGGGTAAAGGAACCTTCATCAGGGGAAACTGACTAAAATTGAAGAAAATATTGTCACTTTCTCCCATTTTGGGGGGCAGTTCCTGCAAGCCTAGGGGGCGTTTTTCAAAAATTTCCTCCATATAAGTTACACGCCAACCCATAGTGGTGCGTACGTAGCGCAGTTACAATAGGGCAAACTTCATCAAGGGCTGATGGTCTAGGCCCCCCCGTTAAAAAAATCCTGGCTACGCGCCTGGTTATGTCTGTGGAGTTTTAGGCATAAAGAAACTTGTAAAGTGTATTTCTTGTTGATTGATAAGTAACCAATATATAATTCCATTGAGTCATATTCAAAGAAGAATTAGTTTATGTGTATGATTATCTCGTAATTGCTATTGCCTACAATTATCTTTGGACAATACTTTTCGCACTGCACGTGTTTGCTTAACGTAAGTATACTCGATGGCGCATAACTCCTGACCTCTAGACACAAAGAGTCATTACGCGTATATTGCACCAGGGAGTTGTTAAGAGCTCCTGGTTGCACTGATGAATGGAAATGGCGTTAACCGCAGGATTGTTTATCGAAACGGTGTCAAGGGAGAAAGGTTACGCTAATGGTCAGAAAGATTTTGAAAGTCACTCAGAATTATGCTGCTGAAAATAGTACCATTGTTACGATTTCTGCACCAAATGAAATAATTAAACCAGTTTTGAGGTTATAAATGATTCAAGTAAGAACTCGTTGATGTTCAAATATTCAGTTATTATAAAATTACAGCATTTTTTGAGTTGTTTCAACTACCTGTGGGGCCGAATAATTGCGTTATACCTTTTCAACTCGTTGTGAGAGTGTTCTTCGAACGGGACGAAAATGACACTGGCAGTTTCATCCCGTCCATGTTTCAAGGGGCGCTTTCTTCAAATGCGAAGTTTAAGTTTAGAGATATCTTAAATTAATTAGAGATATTTTGAATTGTTTAGAGATATGTTGAATTATTTAGAGAAAACTTGAATCATTTAGAGATATGTTGAATTGTTTAGAGAAATTTTGAATTATTTAGAGATATCTTGAATTATTTAGAAATATCTTGAATTCTTTCAAAGATATTTTGAATTATTTATAAGAGATATCTTAAATTCTTTGGGAGATATCTTGAATTAAATTAGAGATGTCTTTAATTCTCTTAATTCTTTTAATATCTTTACTAAGTGAATTGAGGATATCTGAAAATTATTTAGAGATATCTTTAAATGAATTAGAGATATCTCTAATTGATTTAAAGATATCTTAAGTTATTTGGAGATATCTCTACTTCCGGATTAAAAAGTAAAACGGCTTGCCAAACGGTCCGACGGATGTGTTATCGATAATATCGCAGATTTCTCGCAATCACTGTGAAAATTGCAATCCGGAAGTGACGTTACCAGCACGACGGCGTTCACTTCTGAATGTATTTATGGGACGATTCTTTACCTTTAAATTCTGAACAAAGTAGTCTTTTAAATGTAGATCACACCGTACACAGACAAAATTCAGTCACTAAAAATAATTAGGATTGTTTTCTCCAGCTAAACTTTGATTGAGAGTATACAAGTTAATGATGGAGATTTAAACTTCTTCGTCATTTTCAAGTTGGTGGAGGATTAAAAACCTCGTTAGTTAACATAAGGGAATTCGTAGCTTTTCTTGTTTACGATGATGCATGGCAGAAATTACAGAATATAGGTGTTTTTAATTTTATTGAAATCAGAGAATCAAAAATAAAAAGACATGGTCAAAGAATATCACAGACTTTGTTTCGGGCAGATAATTATCTGATTATTGTGATCAATTGTTTTAAAGATAACTAACACATTGCTTGATCCAGAACGGGATCTCGTCAAGTTTGGACATGCATAGTCAAGTCCTATCCTTTCTCTACCATTCGTAAATTTTCAATTTCACAGCTTCCTGTCTCATGAAATGCGACCTCTCGAAAATATTTTTATTAGCCATTTTTCACTAAGGGTTTTCTCTATTTTGGATGGAGGAGGAGTGATGATACCTTATTAGTTCCGTGCTACCTTCTTTTTTATATATCATATATCGGCACGTGACGTTCCTCGCAATTACTACAAGGTCAAGTGGTATATCTCCTGTCTTCGTGCCGAAACTTTTATAGCTTTAATTAAAGAAGATCATTTGTATTCTTATTTGACCAGCTCCTCATCAAGAAAATCTACAAGAGAGGCTGACAAACTGAATACAGTCATTTGTAACGAATTTCCCGGGATCATCACAAAAAGACACTTGACAACATCGCGACGTCACAGCTTTGAGTGCACCTTAAAGAAAGAGGATTGTTCCGGTAAGTTGGGTCCATTAATGTAACCTTTATTCATCCGTTCTTTGTTTGCTCCTTGCAAGAAGCCCAGCTTTACCTTTTTTTGTGTGTGCCGAAAATGGGGTCTCAAGGTGTTAGGAAATTAAAAACCATATTCTCGTAAGAAAAAATAAAGAAAAAAAGATTATAATGGCCTACAAGTTTTCTGTCTGACTGAAATCTATTTTGAACTAAACATCTTCAATTTTAGAGTGTAACTGTCAGGGGCGTGTCTAGGTTTTATTTATTGGGAGGGGGTGGGGGTTATGCCCCTAAAACACACCTTATTAAGACGATCACTTATATCTATTTTAGCCGCTCAGTACTCATGTTCCAAATTGAGGTCACGGATTTTGGTTAACAATTGAAATTTTTGTCCATAAATGAAGAGTATTTGTTCAAAAGTGATGATATTTAGTCCATAATTGCTAATATTTTCTGCAACTGCAATAGTCTCGGTATAAAATTAATGGTAATTCAGTCAATACGAATAAGAAATGGCAAAATTTATCTTCGTTATTATCCATATTTCATTTCATTACATTTTAAATCTTGGAGGGGGATAAATGCCTTGGGGTAAATGCCTCCAATATTCAATATGTCACCTGGTCACACTGTAACAAATCACTACTTACATTGGGGATCGTTATTGACTTGCTGTATTCTTACCTGTTGCAGTTATTGAGATTTCAGTTTTCCCCATTAAAAATATATAACTGTAGGGGTCAGATTTAATAGTGTGAGGGCTGGAAACAAATATAAACGTCATTGAAAGATTACGACAGTCAAACAGACATTAACTACCAAAGCGATTATGACGACCACTACAATGATGATGATGATGATGATGATGATGATGATGATGATGATGATGATGATGGCGGTGGTGATGATGATGGCGGTGGTGATGATGATGACGGTGATGATGATGATGATGATGATGATGATGATGATGATGATGTCGATGATGATGATGATGATGATGATGGGTGATGGTGATGATGATGACGGTGGTGATAATGATGACGGTGGTGATGATGATGACGGTGGTGATGATGATTATGATGATGATGATGATGATGATGACGACGATGATGATGAAGACGACGACGACGACGATGATGATGTTGACAACGATGACGGTGATGATGACAACGACGATGACGATGATCATGATGATGATGATCATAATGATGATGATGATGACGACGACGACGACGACGATCATGATGATGATGATGATGACGGTGGTGATGATGATGACGGTGGTGATGATGATGATGACGGTGGTGATGATGATGACGGTTTTGATGATTATGACGGTGGTGATGATGATGACGGTGGTGATGGTGATGATGATTATGATGATGATGATGACGATGATGATGATGATGATGATGATGATGACGACGACGACGACGATGATGATGATGATGATGATGATGATGATGATCATGATGATCATGATAATCATGATGATGATGATGAGGATGATGAGGATGATGATGAGGATGAGGATGAGGATGATGATGATGATGATGATCATCATCATCATCATCATCATCATCATCATCATCATCATCATCATCATCATCATCATCATCATGATGATGATGATGATCATGACATGATGATGATGATCATGATAATGATGATCAGCGTCATTATCATCATCATCATCATCATGCACTCACCTGGTGACGACGAGCATGACAGTTACCAAAATGATGACCACGAGCCTGACAGCTAGGCTGAAATGCCGAATATAGCAATCAACATCAACATTATCAGATTATGAGTCTTTTAAATATGAAAACCTCAAAAGTGTTGACGACGATAATATCGACCACAAAACGAGCATGCCAACAACACATGATGACGACGAGCATGGCAACCACCAATCTGATGAAGACGAGCATGAAAACCACCAAGCTGATCACGACGAGCATGACAACCACCAAACTGATCACGACAAACATGACAACCACCAAGCTGATGACGACGAGCATGACAACCACCAAACTGATCACGACGAGCATAACAATCACCAAGCTGATCACGAAGAGCATGACAACCATCAAACTGATCACAAAGAGCATGGCAACCATCGAACTGATGACGACGAGCATGACAACCACCAAGCTGATGACAACGAGCATGACAATCATCAAGCTGATCACGAAGAGCATGACAACCATCAAACTGATCACAAAGAGCATGACAACTATCAAACTGATGACGACGAGCATGACAACCACCAAGCTGATGACAACGAGCATGACAATCACCAAGCTGATCACGAAGAGCATGACAACTACCATACTGATCACGACGAGCATGATAACCACCAAGCTGATGACGACGAGCATGACAACCACCAAGCTGATGACGACGAGCATGACAATTACCAAGTTGATGACGACGAGCATGACAACCACCAAGCTGATGACGACGACCATGACAACCACCAAGCTGATGACGACCATGACAACCACCAAGCTGATGACGACCATGACAACCACCAAACTGATGACGACGAGCACATCAACTACTCGACTGATGACCGTTTCCATGACATCTATTTTTCGCGCAATGATCTTGGCGTTCCAGATTATTTAAAACTAGGATTGAGTTTGCTCCTTGAAGAAAGTTTAGGCTCCAGCTTCGCCTCTGTCATCGTATGTTGTATTTATGATTTACTTCGTTACTTTTGTCTCCTCAGATACTATCATATGGTCTGGCGTTGACAGCATGAGCGCATTCCCCAGTGAAGAGATCATCGTAAATGCTATCAAGAAAATTGTGATGCAACAATTAGACTCGTGAAAAGCGCAGAACGTAGACACCTTCAGAAAGTTATGCAGAAATAAGTCAAAGTTAGGTATAGAAATTACCCAACATCAGGAATATGTGCATGCATCTACACTATTAACCATTATTGTGGACGTTTGGCACACTAGGCGTGACATAACAAATAAAAACAACTTTTAAAAAAAAACTTAAGGAACGTAACATCTGTGATCCGTTTATTTGAATTAATGAATTTCGAAAGAATATTTCTCTACAGAAACATCATATAATTTCTTCTATCCCCAAAATATTTATCTTTTGCAAGTTAAGACCAAGATGTTTATAAATTAAAACATTATTTTGTACAAAATTGCCAAAGGAAAAGATACTTCTTTACATTTTGACTCTTAAATGTGTATACCAAGTCATCTGTTGGGCAATTAAATTTCCTCGACAGAAGACGTGAATACTATGATGCTACAGTGTACTATGTATTGTAAATGCAGCGATAGAAGCAATGCGTCTTTCTTGCTGACGTTTTAGTGGGAGAGCTCTTGGAGTCGTCATTACCAGTGATGGTACTCGGCAGTTCAAGATATTTTGTACGGAATTGTTTTTCTTCAAGATAAGAACATTTTGGACCATTACAAATCATGTTTATTTTGGGGGAGGAGGGAGGGGGGGTACGTGGAACCAGCTTTATACGAAAGGGCTGACAATCTAAGAAAGACAAATTAGAAAACAAACACTTACCTTTTACAATTTAAAACATTTAACCCTACATCTCTTCAATTACGGTATCTATAATCCCTTGCCTCGTCCATCCTGCTCATTCATTGTCAATATGCTCTTCAGCACTATAAGTTTTATACAACAGTTTTCTTTAAGGAAAGGTATCGTCCCCTAAATAAATTCAGAAGTGAACGCCGTCGTGCTAGTAACGTCACTTCCGTTTTTCAATTTTCCTGATTGATTGCGAGAAATCTGTGATGTTATCGAAAACACAGGTAGGTCCGTATGGTGTGTGATTGATAGCATCGCAGATTTTTCGGGATTAATTGGGGCAATTGAAAACAGTCAATGACGTTACCAGCACGGCGGCGTTCATTTCTGAATTTAATTAGGGGGCGATACCTTTCCTTTAACAATTTCGTAACGTACCTTTCCTTTAACAATTTCGTAAGGTATATAGGCCTACATCAGAATTTAAAGCAACTCAATGTTTCGTATATGAAATAATGTAAATAAAGCTAATAAATTTTGCTTGTAGAAATCACTTGTTATTTATTTCCTTATCGTGTTGAGCAGTTGAGCGGGAGAGTAACCGAGAAGAAATGAATCTTTTTGTCGTATGACGGAGCACTCAGCCAAAGATTGTGGGCGATGTTGTGTGGGGCGTATACTTATTGTCCAGTTATTGATTATGAATAGGTCCTTGGAATAACCATGGAGCTGCAATGACAGCCCCATAGAACAGTGGAGTAACTGACTTATCTTGTACGTAACAGCACTGAAGGTCCCTGTAACTGGTGGTTTTGTACTGTGATTAAACTGTTCAAAACATTCTAAATGTACCAAAAATAATTTTGGTATTAAAAAGGGCGGATCCGAGAATAGAAAAAGGGAGAAGATATTGTGCGAGGAACGAGAGATGCATTTGAAAGGTACCGGGTTCGATTCTCGCCGTGAGCGATGCATTGTGTCATTGAGCAAGACACTTTACTTGCTTCAGTCCACTCAGCTGTAAAATGAGTACCAGCAGTGCTGGGGCGGTAATCTGCGGTGGACTGGCGAAGTCAGGGGAAGTCATGTACTCTCATCGGCTTGCGCCACTGAAACCGGGGATAAGCACCGCCGGTCTATAAGCCTAATGGCTCGGATGGAGTTGGCTTTTTATTGTGCAACGAGCTGGCGAGGAAGCTCCATTAACATGTAGTGAACACCTAATATGTATCATTCGTAGCGAACTATTTAATAATAGCGGGGGAGGGGTGGGGGTGGGGGTGGAACGGCACACCCACACCTTGAATTTGTCGACAAATTGAACAGACTTGTAAGCACAATCCAAGAAAGCCTGAGATTAAAGAGACGAAACATACATGACGTATTATTCAAATAACAATCTGCTCATCGGTAAATGATAAACTTGACTTCAAATCACGATTTAGAAGCTGTTTGTTATCCAGGTGGAGAAGTATACTGCATATACTGTGGGCGAAAGGGAGTCATCAACCACGGCACCAGGACCTCAGACATCCTTGATAAAATCAAAAAAATTCCTTCTTCTCAAGGAGCCGACATTTCACCGTTTGATGGCTAATAGAATGCGTCAATTTGTATCAGAAAAGAACCCCCCATTTTCTCGACCACTTTAACAGTTTAGCAGTGGTTCCTGGAGGGCACGCAGTGTACCCCAAATTGTTTTTGTTTTTAAGGTTATCAGTAATATCATGGTGTCAGTGAATCCATGAGTTTGTGAAAGACTGAAAGATGGGCGTGCCGATGGTATCTTCCGGGGTCATTACGGTTGTTTAAGGCTACAAACTTCAAAGGTGGATCTGCCTGATGTTGAATATAAGGGGCGAGATTTGCTGACCGGAAGTTTGTGGGGGAGGGTAGTAAGCAATGTCAAAAGATCAAACAATAATACCATTTTTGAAAAATACACCGTAAAAGATTCAGGTTTGGGGGAATTCCCCCTGCCCCTCGTTATAGTTGTATGTCATGATGAACCTTCTTCACATGTGCTTGGCGGGCGGACATGCCTCTGGTATATTATCAAAAAGGCAATCTTCGGTCACCTCATGGCATATGATTTTGGTGTTTGCTCACTGCTTCGAAGGCTCAATAGTCCGAAGGTTTGGTCTTCGGGTGAGGGTATACTTTTGGATATTGGGTTTTGGGACTATAGGGCCTTCAGACTATTGGACCTTCGGCCTAGTGAACCTAAGGACTAGTGGGCCTTTTTTTCTTCGGACTATTGAACCTTAGGACTATTAAGCCTTCGGGCCAGTGGGCTGGCACCATAAATTTGTACTAAAAAGAACATAGTGCTTTAAGGGGCCCATTCTCCAGAGCACCCAATTTTTCTATGTTTTTAAGAGGGATCCAAATGACGCCAAAATGTTTCATTAAAATTCCCAGCTGCCTCTGTTATACACTGCTAGTCCTTTCTAACTGGTTGACGTGGAAAGTAACGACTTTGCAGCTTGGGATTTGTTTTTGTTTTTTCCCGAACTTTATTACGTATTTTAGAAATCCCGTACCAATTAATATGTAAAAAAAATATCCTTTATAAAAGGCTTAACATTTGCAAGAATTTAAATTAGATTATCAATCTAACCTGCGCATTTTAACATTTAAATTACTCCACGCCACGCTCCAACCCCCACCACAACACCGATAACCATAGGTGGGATTTTCCTACTGACGGTATATGTCTGTATGTGTGGGGGCCGGGGGAATGAAGAAAAGTAAAAAAATGTTGGGGGAAATCACGTAGAGATGAAAAATAGGAATTCTTTAGTGGGGAAACTCCCCTTGCTTCCCAAGTCCCGCCTATTTCCCCTCCCATCTGACAAATCCATGCCTGGTCCCGGCCCCCTGTGATAAAAAAGGCAGGTTTTACGGAGTTTATCTGACAAACCCATGAAATTCAACCAATTTGCAATGTGAACCCACCATGGGTGCTCAAGAGGTCGTCGTCATACAGTATAAAAAGGGCACGCATTTAACACCTGAAAATTATTTTATATTTGCTCGCTTGAATTTCATAATTGTCTATATGTCAGGGGTCCCTGGGTTTTTCTCTCACACAGAATGGGCCCATTGAAGTATAGAAGGAATGTGCCAAGGAGGTCATATCTCTGGCTGTACTAACAGACTAAACTTTGACATTGGCGTAGGCAGGTTTTTTGTTTAGAGGGGGCACTCATTGGTATGAATTTTGACCCGTGACAGTATCTAAGCGGAGCGCCACCAATGGGTTGGCGCATAGCATTCAGAATTTTTTTCCCAAATGCTGCCGGAAATGGCACTTCCCAGGCCAAAAACTTGCAAATTTGAGGCTGTTTTTCTTTGATTGTTCACAATTTTGCCAGAATTTTGCTGTACATTTTTCCCGAATTCTTGGTTGCCAAAAAATTGCGGGAACTGTGCCACCTGCCCCCGCCACATACTTTCCGAAGTACAATTTATTCAATTTCTATTGCGTAGCGATATAGGGGCAGTTTGGGTTGATGCCTCCAGAGTTTTTATGGGGAAAGGGGGGTGGTACATGTCAAAAGAAGATATTTGTAAAGTAAACAAAAGATCATTGATCACACTTGCACACCTGGCCAATGTTTTTGACTTCAGAATATTGAAAAATGAGGGGTTGCGTGAGATGGCATTGTACTTACTTGTTATTTGGAGTCGAAATGTTGGAAGTAAAATTTGACAATCAAACTTACCAAATCATAATTTGAAATTCAACCGCCGCGCTGATGTTATGGCAAATCTGTCGATGACTGATTCCACGTCTGGGCAATGGGCCCTATGAATTTGTAATAGAATAAGTGCCTCCAGTCGGGCTTCCGTCATTGTTGACCGAATAGCTGTAGGGGTTCTTTCCATTTTTGAGAAGACTCTCTCAGCCTGTGCCGAAGTCACTGGCAAAGTTGCCAGCAACTGGAACAACAGTGATATGTAAGGAAACATTTCAGAGCAATGATTCAGGGCACAGACGGATGAAGATGGTCGGGACTTGACAGGAACATTTTTCCATTTCTTCCTCCATAACATGTATTCGCCCTCAACAATCATGAAAGGATCTCTGATCAAACTTGCATATACCTCAATAGCAGGAGTCAAATCATTCCACTGCCTCTCACCGTCAGCTTGTTTGGCGAATTCCATACAATTTGGTACAAGGTAGTTAAGTTTCATATTCTGTTGTTGATGTGGTCCAAATCTGTGCTTGAGGTCTCCAATAATGGAGTCTATGGCTGGATAAAAAAGTTGACTCTGTAATAGCCTTCGGTGGTGTTGTCTGATGTTTGAGCATTTGGTCGGTATGAGCTTCTAGCTGCAATGCGTGGTTTTCGCAGTTTCACCTCCATCACATCTTGTGCGACTGATTCTGCCTTTTGATACAGGTCATGAAACTCCCCTTCATTTCGCATTTCTTTGAGAACAGACTGGAGACGGTTTACTGAAGCTAACGCTTGGGATAAATCTCCCCCCCCCCCCTCCCCACTGTTTGTGGGACTCGGGAAACTGGTAGCATCAATCCTGACAGTTTCTCCAAAATGACTGAAGCAACTGCAAATTCTGGGTTGCACATCGATTTTTCAAGGCTTTCTGCTTTGTTTCTGTCACAAGGTGATGCCCAGCATTTGATTTCCGATAAGGCATCTAGTGTATATTTCAAAAGTTGCATAAATGTTACAACTGTTGTGTGTCGTTCCACAAACCGTGTTTCGCACAACGTAATCAGGTGTTTCTCGGTCATGGAAATACCAGAGTCACTTTCTATGAGGCTCTTCAACAGATCCGTTTTTTTGCACTTGCTCAAAAAGTCGATGAAATTTCTCGCACAACATTTTCTGCATTTCGAATAGGAGGTACCTTGATTGCAGCGGAAGCACTCAAATTTAGGCAGTGCATGGCGCAATGAAAATAAAAGGCCAATGGAGCTGCCATTTTTATTGTCGCTGAAGCACCAAGCCGTTCACAGGCCATGGCTCCTGCCTCATCATAGCCTTGTCCCACACAAAGAGACAGATCCAAACCGAGCGCACAAATCTTTCTTAGCAACGTTTCTCCAATAGCTTTGCCACTTAACTTGGTTTCATTGTGCTCATTTTCACTAGGATTATTAGATTTGATGTCAGAAATCAAGTCCAATACCATTACCGTGTCCTCATGCAATCTCCAAACTCCAGAATCGCTTGGTGAAACATATCTTATAACAATTGCCAGTTGTTCCCTTTTTTGGCGATCCATTGTTTTTCATCAGCTACGATAGACCAGAACTGTACTTTTTTTATGTTTGCAACAACACTTTCCCTAATCATGTCACCAGCAACGCAAATAAGTTCATTTTGAATCGAGGATCATAGGTAGGTTGCATTAGCATGGGAAATTTTGATATGGTTCTTCAAAAGTGAATCCCCACTACGAAGTCGAAAACGAATAAAGCCCTAAAATTTGCGTCATTTTCTGTTGGTTCATCTCCGCTGATAGAAATTGTCCCTAGTTCACCTCTGTGGCCTCTGAGAGGAATGTTTTGTCGAGAACAGGTGAGAATTGTATCAATAATTGGACGAAGGCGATCTCTGTTTTGCTGAATCTCCAGCTTGTAAGATTCGGTAATGTGTCCTCTAATATCTGTTCCATATTGAATCACTGTTTGTCGAAAGTGTTCCATTGCAACTACGTTTTCTTGGTGGTATTCAGTGGCCTGATGACTTGATAGAGCTCCGTTTTTGCCTGTTAGATCATCAAATTGTGTAAGGGGTTTTGAAACCAATTTTCCTGGTAGCTGACCTTTTCCTCTACTTCTACCACCTACTCCACCACAACCTGAAAATAACACACATGGTACACAAAACACTGCTTCCATCCCTTCAACTTTGCTTATGCTCAACCATGGGAACTTCTCACAATGATGGGGAAGCAAACGCCTCTTGCGCATTTTTCCTGATTTTATATGAGATGAAGAAGGAAAATCTTCTTCCCTTGATGGTTTCCATGGGGATCAAAAATTTAGCTCGGTTTTCTTCATTTAAACTTTGTGAAAGTACAGCATAACCAATGTCATTGTCAGCTGCTTTTGTAGAAACGGTAGCGTCTAGTATCTCCATGGTCTGATGTAATGCAAGCTCCAGTTTCACCAGGGGAACAGCGTTTTACCGTGCGCCCGCCAAACCATACAACGCAAATATGATTAGTCAATAGCAGTCCTTTCCCCTCTATTTTTGTATAGGCTGGTTCCCGACCATTATACAGCGACATGCTAGTATATGGTCAGGTTGTGTATCTGACTATCAACAGCCCTGAATTCGAATAGGAAAATGACGTTATTGTACTTGTAGCCTAGGCAAGCAATTTTCATAATTTTAGGCACACATATTTTCCTTCAACTATAATCTGGAGTTGACGGGAGAATCATGATATTGCTAGGTTGTCTAGAGCACTTCCCGCCATCCTATTTTTCTGGACTGTGAACATATATAAAAAATGTGTGTTTGCTCCACCCACACCGACGATGACAAATAGTTTTATCAAACTCGTGGAACTAGTTTTAGGTAAGCCTATATTAAAGACGATAGAAGAACAACAAATGGTCACTTATGTATACATATCATTAATATATTTACTGGAGTGGGTATACATTACCTTCATCCGTATTTTCCCTTTTCCTTTTTGAAAAACCATATGCGAAAAGTGACATTTTCAAAATTCAAGTTCAACCGAACTTAATTACCGCCTTCAGAGTTCAGACAAATTGATTTCTATTTGTGGAAAGTGTTGAGCAAAATAATGGGGCACTTCCAGTACTTTGTTATCGCAAAGCAGTAGCAGAATGGCGCCACCTTCAATCGCCATCGAATAAGAACAGGCTTGGCAGCTTGGCAAGTTCACGGCTCTTGACAAATTACAAATTGCGTCAATTTTTTTTTTTAAATTTGAAATATTTTTTGTTTTGTTTTACAGGGATACAACGAATTTCCATTGCAGGGTATGCAGTGAGATTCGCATTTCATGTATGCGCATCTGTACGATACATAGGCATATAGGTGTAATTTGATTCTTGTTAATATGGGATGGGGGGGCATGCCCCCCCCCCATCGCCAGTGAACCTTGAATGGGTTTCCCAATTACCAAGTGTCACCTCATAAAAATAAAAATGCCTGGTAGTACGTCTAAGGTTGAAAACTCAAACACAAGCTGACAAGGGAAAAGTTTGTGTATAACTTGTTGATTTCAACTAATAGAAGGTAAGTTTCACGCGTAGGGTTGGATATATTGGCTTTTTAGAAGCCAAATAAAAAAAAAAAAAAATTTTTTTTTTTTTATACTTGATTGGCCGAAAGAAAACTGATTTGGCTTTTTTTTTTTAAATCTTGCTTTTTTTCTGAAAATTTGGTATTTTATAAATTGTTGGGACTTGTTTGGCTGCCAAAAAGCTTATTTGGCTTTATTTTGGTTTTTTTCTCAGAAATTTTGATGGAGAATAAAGGGAAAATAAAAGATTAATTTTTTGATAAGATTCAGCTCCCGTGATATTTTGCATATTGTAAAAGTTACGTAATACAATTGTTTACTTTTTCAGTAAATTTGACCCTTCCCAGAATAGCCACTGTAGCCGCCAGTGGCTGATCCATTTCAAAATGAGTGTTTGTTTTCATCACAGTTGGCCTTTTTTGGCTTAATTTGGGTTTTTTAAAACTGAGTTGGCTTTAAGCGCTTGGGATAATCTACTCAACCCATGCCAAATTGGCCTATTGCCAGTGTAATAGTAAATTTTTCCCCCAGTAAATTTCCCCCCCCCCCGACCTTATTTCCTAAGGAATGTCTAGTGAATTTGGTCCCCATCCCCCCCGGACTGATTTTACTAGGTAAATTACTGATGGATGTGTCTGTACGGTTATTTCAATTAATTTTCTTTACTGAAGTGATAAGCTAAGAAGTGATAAGAAGTGATAAGCTAGTGCACTAAAGAAGAAAAAAAAAGGCCTGCTTTACGCAAAACAGCAGTGAGATTTAGAGTGAAGGGAAAAAAGGGGCTTTTTCTTGCAAAAAGGGGACCAATTTACTGAAGGTCTATGGCTTAATTGTCTGGGGGGCCCAAATTTCCTAGGAAATAAGGGCCGGGTGGCCCAAATTTACTGGGGGGAAAATTTACTTTTACACCAGCCAAATATGACAAATCTGGCCGTTTTGAGACATGTTTGGCCGGTCAAATTTGTTAAATACCGGCGAAATGAAATTTGTCCGATTAAAACTTATTCTTTTCTTATTCTTAATTTCACTTTTAACTCATAAAAAATTACTCACATTTAACTTTAGCGCTGAAACTTCTAATATACAGTCAAATAATATTTGTTTCCATTTGATTTTGTGAAAACTTTTGTGTGAAGCGAAAACAAATATATATATATATATATATATATATATATATATATATATATATATATATATATATATATATATATATATATATATATATACATATATATATATATATATATATATATATATATATATATATATATATATATATATATATATATATATATATATATATATATATATATATATATATATATATATATATATATATATATATATATATATACATATACATATATATATATATATATATATATATATATATATATATATATATATATATATATATATATATATATATATATATATATATATATATATATATATATATATATATATATATATATATATATATATATATATATATATATATATATATATATATATATATATATATATATATATATATATATATATATATATTATATATATATATATTATATATATATATATATATATATATATATATATATATATCTTTATCTTGTGTTTCACATCGTTTGGAACTTCTTTCAATAATTCAGTCCATTGGAAATTTGGAAACTGATTTGGCCGTTTTTTCCCGATTTGGCCGATTAGGGATTTTTTGCAGACCGCACTCCTTGTCGTATTTACATAATTTATGCGGGTGTGTCAGAATAGTTTCAGCCACTCGCGCAGCAACCAGCATAAAACGTGTAGGCCTACTCATTTCAAGAGTCCCGGCGTATTCATAAATAAGATTATCGATATTCGCAGAAGATATGGCTGGACAGCAGAAAATCATCTTACTTTTTCTTCTGGTTCTGATGGCAACTGCAGGTACAGTTTGAACAAAATTTTCTTATTTGTAAATATGGTTGTCATAGACTGAGTTGTTTGCGATAGACCTATTTGTCAAATTAATGAGAGAGGCTACCGTCCTACTAGTTTCTACAGTTCGGGAGCAACCCAAAAACTGAACACACAATTACAATGACGTCCTTTCGAAATACCCAAAAAATTGGGTACTTTTATGTATTACGTCATTACACGAGCCTACACATTGGACTATCCCCACACTAAACATATGGAGTTTCTCATTTTCCGCTCCGGATTGTCCAGCATTTCAATGGATAACCTGAAATTTTGGAGACGGATAGTAAACAGATATTCAAAACTTTCTGCCGCTGCTTTTTGATATTCACGGTCGTCTTTTTAGAAAATAAATAAAACAGATTATAGGCAGTCTGTTTTGTTCATTTTCTCAAAAAGGCGACGATGAATTTCAAAAAGCGACCGCGAAATGTTTTTAATATCTATTTACTATCCGCTCAACGGGGGCATTGCCGTAGACACAGGGTTCTAAGAGGCCCACAGGTCATAAGGGCCTGTAAAATTAAAGAGCGAGGGGCAGCAAAAATTGGTGAAAACATATGCTTGACATGAGCAGATGGGGCGAAAATGGTGTAATTGAGACAGAAATAGGTGCACGACTTTTTTTGCTCTTCATAATTTTCCGATATGGGTTTTTCGGTTTGCCTCTCCCCCCGCCCCGCAGTCCTCTCGACGGATCTATGCGGAGGCATGCATAGATTTATGAAGGGTTGCCTAAAGGGGCAAGAACCCGCCCCACTGTCCATCAAATATTGCTACAAATCGAGAATTTGCCAAATTTTTGAAAATCACCTTCACTTTTAGCGTTGATGGAAATGAAATTTCGCAAATTCCTCTCCATACGGCTCTTCAACATTTCATTTGTAGGCATAATCTTTTTTTCATATTAATTTTTGTACAGTGAAGTGTGAGTATGTGTTCAGTGGCATAGGAGGCAGGAATCAGGATCAGCACCAGAGGAGGGGAGGGCAACTAAGGCTTACCCGAAATTTTCGGGCAGAAGCTAGTATAATACATTAATTTGAGGCGGCATTTTTTGGGTGGGTAGGTACAATGAAAACAATAAGAAATATGTTAAGAGAAAAATAAAAAAATATTTTGAGTATCATACTCAATCAGATAAAAAAAACCCCAGCGAAACTCCCTTCCTGCAAATTCCTGAAAACTTTTTCATTAATTTTAAGCCATTTTGGGCATTCAAAAATGCAAGGAATCTTTAAAGCTTCAGGGGATGAATTTCCATCCAAACATAGCAGGAGAAAAACCCTTCCAAACATTTCAGATCTGGCCCAGATATAAATTCCAGATTTAAGTTCCAGATCCTTGACAGATATGGAATTTATATGTCTGTATATAAGCCAGATCGGGCCTGATAAAGAATTGGGCAGATATGAATTCAAGCTTGATCTGCCTCAGATCGAACTTAACCTGAAATTTGGCACTGATCAAGTTTAATCTGAACCATATCATTGAATTTATATCTGCCCAATTCTTTACTTTATCTGAATTGATCTGGCCAGATCAAACTTTATTTGTATATAAAATTTACTCTAATCCAGGTTATATTTGGCTTTATCTGGCCAGATCAAATTTGTATAAACTTTGTTAAAGACAGATCTGGACTTTTTGTAAAGAAATTTAGGACAGAATTTTAAAGAATTGCAAAGAGTTTGATCTCATTACAGAACTCGCCCCTTGAACAGAACTCCATCCTGATTTTCTGTGCCTGTGGCATTTCAGTAACCGCATGTGGCGGTTTGCAATTTCGAGTTTATTTCCAAATTATTCCACTTCGCGTTTTAACAAAAATTGCACTCTGAAGGTGTGAAATATGTAAATTTTGTTTTATTTGGACAAATTGTTTAAAGATTCAACCTTTGAACATCAAAATTGACGCTATATTTCGTATTCCACGTAAATTCATTTCGAAGTTAATAAATATCAAGAGCAACAATAAAACTTCCTCCCCGTACAACGGCAAAACGAGGGGAGTTTTTATTTGAATAACATCAATACGTGCTATGTGGAGTTTTAGGCATAAAGAAACTTGTAAAGTGTATTTCTTGTATATTCATAAGTAACCATTGTATAATTTCATTGAGTCATATTCAAAGAACCATGTGTTTGCTTAACGTAAGTATGCTCGATGGTGCATAACTCCTGAACTCTAGACACAAAAAGTCCTTACGCGTATATTGCACTAATGAATGAAAGTGACGTTAAATGCAGGAATGTTTATCGAAAAGGTGTCAAGGGGAGAAGGTTACGCTAATGGGTCGGCAAGATTTTGAAAGTCACTCAGAATTACGCTGCTGACAATAGTGCTTATTTTTACGATTTCAGCACCAAATGAAATAATTAAACCAGTTTTCAGGGTATAATTGATCCAAATAAGAACTCCTTGATGTTCGTATATTAAGTTTTTATAAAATTACAGCATTTTTTGTTGAGTTGTCTCAACTACCTGTGTGGCCGAATAATTGCGTAATACCTTTTTCAACTCGTTGAGAGACTGTCCTTCAAGTCGTACAGGATGAAAATGACACTGGCAGTTTCATCCCGTCCATGTTTCAAGGGGCGCTTTCTTCAAATGTGTCCTCTCTTTCATACATCACGCTTTTTTTGTGTGTGTCATAATTATATAGGGCTCGTGGTCCAGTAGCATGCGCGCTAAAGAGCCCTTGGTGGGATCCAGGGGGCGAACTTGGTATGGGGTTGGTGGGGGAGGAGGGGGGAGGTTGGCAACAAAGCCCCCGGAATCTTTGCAAATTTATTCTTTTTTGATGCCGACCGAGAACATGATGGCCCCACAGGGAACAGTGGCGACGATATAGACTTGTTGTCGGAAATGACGCAAAACGTTTGCCAAAGAGGGCAACGTCTGATAGAGTTTGCTATGACCTCGGATTTGCCTCAACATTTTAGATCAAAAACATTATGACAAAAATTGCACTTGAGAATACAAATTTTAATGCCCCGACCAAAAGGGGAGGAGAGGGGAATTTTCTCCTGCCGGAAGGCTTCGCCACTGCAGCAAACACGTCTCGGGGGCTGTTTTTTCACCCCTTCCCCTGCACTGTTTTGCTTAGCCTACAGGCCTATAGCTTAGCAGGCCCGTCGCTTATTTTGTCACGGAGCAGGCTTCCAGCAGGGGCATAGGAAAGGTCACCTCTCAGTGGAAGGGGGAGGAGGGGGACAAGAACCAATAATTTCCCGGTGACAAATGCAAAAACTGCACTGATAAATTAAGTTTCAGAGGGCAGGTTAGAGAGATCTCATTGGAAATACACTAATTGAACGAAATGATTAAATTTAAACTTTTCCTCTAAAGGCCCTTCATGTAGAAAATAATTTATGCTTGCTGGAAAATTCCCAAAACCTCAGAAAATACCAAAGTTATTAAAATGTGAATGAAAGCCTCAAAACGTTAGCAAATTTATCAAAATGCCTGAAAGTTAAGATTAGATTAACGTCTAAAACCATTAAAATTATTGAATATATATACGTGCACCAACGTGCACCAACAGACAAACCGTACCAACAGAGATTCAAGTCATACTGTTATCTGGTTATAAATTAAGGCCTATTTATTTTTGATCTGAAATGTCTGTATACCACACTCTGCTACCACACTGCGCTGTATGTACGTACGTACGTACATGTACTGTGTTGACCTGGTGACTAGTTTGAGTCAAGACAGTGCAGTGATAACCGACTGTTGAATTTAGCGCCAGATGATTCGATTTAAGATAATGCGATCTTCACTTCGGACGAGACTGGCCGAGGCGGATCTCTTGTAGGCCTATAAGTAACAGAATGAGGGTCCGGTGATGTTATCGTTCGTACAGGTTTGGTTCTAGCCTTTTGAGAAAAAAATACCTACCAAACATTCGCCGGAAGTATTTTATCGTCGGTTACCCAGCCATCATTCTAACGTAAGGCTTAGTGATTATTAGTTGTGCGAAAAATTCTTAGTTACACTTTCCAACCCGTCTGAAGTTTGTTCCTTATTCCTTATTCGAGCTACCAAGAACTATTAATGTTTTTGGTATGGCACTTATGGTACACAGTTAAGGATTGCGAGCTTGTGTCTGGACACTTACTCTGGACATCTCTCTTGTATGGCTTATATTGATAACATTTGGTACAGTGAGTGATAGAATGTATTGGTAGTATACTGTTAGGATGAATATGAATTCGGGATGTGTGTGCACTAATTAACTTATTTAAATTTAGCATACTTGGTGTAAGTATTTATATAGATCATATGTGATGATTTCCTTTTAAAATTAAAGTGGATTTGGATTCGGTTTTTTGGGTAATGATTGACTTTCCTGACATCATTTTATCCTGAGTTGATATCGTGCGTTATTGTTGGTGCGCATTAGCGTTAATTGATATAGGGAGTAGAGGGCATTTTTACTGTTCAGGTGAACATGGGTGGGGGTGTATGTACATCCTCGTTAGTTATTTTGCATAACAATGTAAACATTTGTATCCGTTGTATCTCTTGAATCAAAGTGGGCGTGGTGATCATTTTTACACAAATAATCATATATGTGAAGAGCGTTGTTTTTTTGTTTTGTTTTTAACGGTGAGGTATGGTCTGCATATTAATAGGGTTTTTTGCATAACATTATACTTAAATGCAAAATATTCTGACTGAGCTCAACTTCAGTTATTAATGGTTAACAATCATGTGACTGTGGCACTGTATAAAATGTTTTTGGCTGATATGCCAAACATATAAGCATAAGGGGTGATTAATGGCCTTCCGATTCATATATAATTTGTAACCCCCAGACCCGTTCCATGTGTTGTTACATGGCGTTGAAAAAGCGCCCATTTTTTGTTTTTTTGTATTGTTTGTGGTTTTGTAGCCCTTGTATAACTGTATAAAATGTTTTTGGCTGATATGCCAAACATATAAGCGTAAGGGGTGATTAATGGTTTTTCGATTCATATATAATTTGTAACCCCCAGACCCGTTCCATGTGTTGCTACATGGCGTTGAAAAAGCGCCCATTTTTGTGTGTGTATTGTTTGTGGTTTTGTAGCCCTTGTATAACTGTATAAAATGATTTTGGCTGATATGCTAAACATATAAGCGTAAAGGGTGAAAAAAGACCTTTCGATTCATATATGATTTGTAATCCCCAGACCCGTTCCATGTGTTGCTACATGGCGTTGGAAAACGCTCAGAAAGAAAATATAAATTGTGTGTGGTTTTGCAGCCCTTGTATAACTGTATGAAATGTTTTTGGCTGATATGCCAAACATATAAGCGTAAGGGGTGATTAAAGGCCTTTCGATTCATATATAATTTGTAACCCCCAGACCCGTTCCATGTGTTGCTACATGGCGTTGAAAAAACGCCCAGTAAGAAAATTTGTATTGTTTGTGGTTTTGCAGCCCTTGTATAACTGTATAAAAATTTTTTGGCTGATATGCTAAACATATGAGGAGTACGTGTGATTAAAGGCCTTTCGATTCATATATAATTTGTAACCCCCAGACCCGTTCCATGTGTTGCTACATGGCGTTGAAAAAACGCCTAGAAAGAAAATATGTATTGTTTGTGGTTTTGCAGCCCTTGTATTACTGTATAAAATGTTTTTGGCTGATATGACAAACATATAAGCGTAAGGGATGATTAAAGACTTTTCGATTCATATATAATTTGTAACCCTCAGACCCGTTCCATGTGTTGCTACATGGCGTTGAAAAAACGCCCAGAAAGAAAATTTGAATTGTGTGTGGCTCTACAGCCCTTGTATAACTGTATGAAATGGTTTCGGCTGATATTCCAAACATATAAGCGTAAGGGGTGATTAAAGACTTTTCGATTTATATATATTTTGTAACCCTCAGACCCGTTCCATTTGTTGCTACATGGCGTTGAAAAAACGCCCAGAAAGAAAATATGTATTGTTTGTGGTTTTGCAGCCCTTGTATTACTGTATAAAATGTTTTTGGCTGATATGCCAAACATATAAGCGTACGGGGTGATTAAAGACCTTTTGATTCATATATAATTTGTAACCCCCAGACCCGTTCCATGTGTTGCTACATGGCGTTGAAAAAACGCCCAGAAAGAAAATTTGAATTGTGTGTGGTTTTACAGCCCTTTTATAACTGTATAAAATGTTTTTGGCTGATATGCTAAACATATAAGCGTAAGGGGTGATTAAAGGCCTTTCGATTCATATATAATTTGTAACCCCCAGACCCGTTCCATTTGTTGCTACATGGCGTTGAAAAAACGCCCAGAAAGAAAATATGTATTGTTTGTGGTTTTGCAGCCCTTGTATTACTGTATAAAATGTTTTTGGCTGATATGCCAAACATATAAGCGTACGGGGTGATTAAAGACCTTTTGATTCATATATAATTTGTAACCCCCAGACCCGTTCCATGTGTTGCTACATGGCGTTGAAAAAACGCCCAGAAAGAAAATTTGAATTGTGTGTGGTTTTACAGCCCTTTTATAACTGTATAAAATGTTTTTGGCTGATATGCTAAACATATAGGCGTAAAGGGTGATTAAAGGCCTTTCGATTTATATATGATTTCTAACCCGCAGACCCGTTCCATGTGTTGCTACATGGCGTTGAAAAAACGCCCAGAAAGAAAATATGTATTGTTTGTGGTTTTGCAGCCCTTGTATTACTGTATAAAATGTTTTTGGCTGATATGCCAAACATATAAGCGTAAGGGATGATTAAAGACTTTTCGATTCATATATAATTTGTAACCCCCAGACCCGTTCCATGTGTTGCTACATGGCGCTGAAAAAACGCCCAGAAAGAAAGTTTGAATTGTGTGTGGCCTTACAGCCCTTCTATAACTGTATGAAATCTTTTTGGCTGATATTCCACACATATGAAGGGAAAGATGCATGGATTAAAGAAATATTGCCATGGTTTTTTTTATTAAATGTTTTTTGAAAGAGCATATTTTTTAGAGCCATTTTGGTATCGACATCAGGTTGATATCATATTCCGTTCAGGACTTACGGATTTCCCAATTGCATTTTAAAGTTTTTGTACAGTATTATGAATTTGTGTTGGATGATGTCATAGAGGCAATTCCATTGCAAATGTTTATGTATTTCTTTGAACGTTAATTGGTTGTTTCTGTATGATTAGAAACAATTTTGATAAAGTTATTGAAGTAGGGTATATTTGGCAATGTATATAAATACCTAACTTTCATCAATTTATTTTTCTAGCAGGTTTTATTAATAGAAATGGAGGATAGACTTTTATAAAATATATCAACTTTGTGGGAGAATGTGTTGTTGTGATGTCATACTAAGCTTTTTCCTATTCGTTTATTGAATTTTTTTGTGAAAATTATAATTTGAATATCTCCTGATAGGAATAACATATTAACATGATTTTTGTACTAAATTGTTTCTAAAACATTTCTCTTTCTTATAAAAATAAAAGGAAAAACCATGGGAGTATTACTTAAAAGACCTTTCAATACATGTATAATCTGTAACCCCCAGGCTCGTTTCAGGTGTTGCCACATGTCATTGAAAATCGCCCAGAGAGTAAATATGAAAGTTCTGAGGTTTTGCAGCCCTCGTGTAACTTAAAAAACAATTTAAGTTCATGATAATTTGTGATTAATGATTTATATTGAGTATTTGTATCATTCATAAAATCAATTTGGCTATTCATCAAACATGAGTGGAAATAGGGGTTACAGACTTGTGCATGCATGTATAATTTATAACCCCTGTCCCGTTTCATGT
This sequence comes from Chiridota heheva, assembly GCA_020152595.1. Classification (NCBI taxonomy): domain Eukaryota; kingdom Metazoa; phylum Echinodermata; class Holothuroidea; order Apodida; family Chiridotidae; genus Chiridota; species Chiridota heheva. The sequence continues at coordinate 7,028 of JAIGNY010001570.1, read as the reverse complement.
ATATGGTTTTCTAGTAGTGACAAATTGCTTCCTGAGAGGACAAAGACCTTCAACTTTCTGGATTTTGGAAACCACTAATATTCTAATGAATGTGTTGGCGAGTGCTAAAAGGCCGCTGACACATAATCCAGGCTCTTCAAATTGATAATTGCCCTATTTTGTTGTTAAAAATGATTTAAACCAGGAATCCATGGTGGTTCTTCCCTGTCACTTATCTGTAAAGAATAGTCTGGTTATTTGGTAAATTGTCGGAGTTGGTGACAGAGAGTTAATGGTGTAATGACTCACACCATCCTCAATGAAATGGAAAATACAAAATAAATTGACTGATGAAGAAAGTCAAACAAGTAACTGTAAAACCGCAAAATGTATGTATAAATTGTTTAGTAAAGTATTAATTTGAGCTTTAGTTATGATTGAGTTGCTTTGACACGTTTGACATAAAGTATACCAAGTTAAATATTGTAAATAGACCAGCGCTGTATAGTTTAGAGAAACAACTATTGTTTTGTTTGGAGTTTTGTACAGGGGTGTGGGAAGCTTAGGGGGCACGAACTCATAGGGGTCAGTACCCCAAGTCATATGCATATGTCAGGCGCTGTCCATAGATTATAAAGTAAAGTAAAAGGGGTAATTCATTGTTAGAAAGGGGCAATTTTGTCAACGGGAACCTATTTCCTCGTGCATGGGACTGACAAGAGTTGCCAGTGCCCTACTATTTGGTCAGTAATTAAAGGGTATTTTATTTCGAAAGGGACACTTTTGTAATATTTCATAGAACAAAAAAGTATGCGCAAAGTCCACTACTTCTTGCACCTTTGGCAGTAATTGAGGGGCACTTTCTCATTTTCAAAAGGGGGCACTTTTGTCATTTTCGGAAAAGTGGGGAAGCGTGTCCTCCCCCGGTTCCTACACATATGGTTTTGTATATTTCCGAGTTACATAAATACACCCATATTGATATATTCAACTGCTATGTGTATGAGCGAGAAGAGGAGCTAAAGAGCCTAGCTTTCCTTGCACATGACTTGTAACCTCAGTCCCGTTTCAAATAGTGCCATATGGCATTGTAAAAAACATGACATAGGTAAATTGTTTGTGAATGTGTAATCTTTTCGAATTATATTGACTGATACGTCAAACCTATGAACGGGAGGAGGGATTAAAGCTCTCACGATGCATATATATATATATATATGAGGGGGGATCTGAGGATGGGGGAGGGGGTTGGGGGAGCTTGGATTCGGATTTTATTAAATGATTCCCCGTGCCAAAAAAGTCTAGTTACGGCACTGCCCCGTTATGTACAGTCTTATGGGTAGTTGAGAAAATGGCCCAATGGATAAGAACAGCTGAACAGAGCCTGAGTATGTGGCTTCTATTTGGCGGCCAAGGATCAAAGACCTGTCGCTGCATATATTGCATAACATGTATCATACCGTGAGTGCTACGGACAGAACGTCTGCCAAAAACTTAGGTTTCTGTGCAGTAGTAAGCTGATAATCAATTTCCCTTTCAACCCTCAAATATCTACAATATTTGTCCTTCCAACACATCTTTAAACCCGCGTAAACATTTCCCAAGGATTTCAACTCTTCCCATTACTTTGCACTAACCCCTACCAACTGTGAATATCACACTTCATTGTTAGTGCACGTCTCCCCTTCGAATTTTCTCGCAATACTTGTTCGATATTTCTTCAACTTTCTCCGGAAATGCTTAGAATGTTGTTAAGGCTTGCAAACCTGAATAGTTTCAGAAATATGTACCAAAATGTTTCCAAACATCTCTCTTGACTGAAATGAAAATAAGAATATAAAAGCTGTAATTCAATAGCAGAAGTAAATGATAAATAAATAATATGAAATAAAATACAGGGAATTATCCCTGACCCAACGCACCTATACTAGTTGCTATGAGAAATTTTATATTCTGGAAGGGCGCCAAAATAGGTAAAAGTACGGCTACTTATAGGATACAGTCCATTTTTCACTGCAAGCTCTAGATCAGCGCCCGGGAAAGTCCGGCCCGGGGGCCGGGTCCGGCCCGAGGAGTGGTCCAATCCGGCCCGCGAAAGGTTTTGGAGAATGTGATGAAACCACGACTTTCGTTAATTTTTTCAAATTTCCAGACATATGTGCTATTATGAATCAGAAGAAGCAGTTCCATCCTTCCCATTGACATGAATTGTACAGTTATACGTGAAATACAGTCTTTTTAGCCCTGCCATGTGGTTGTTTTAGGGATTTTCAATAAATTGTGGGGTTTTTTTTTCGCATTTCTGGCCCCGAGCGTTCAAAAAATCTACATTTTGGCCCGCCGAATGAAAAGTTTCCCGGGCACTGCTCTAGATAATGAATAAGGAAAACAGAGCGGAACAACCGCACAGCATACGGCAAACAACAGCACAGCGCACCCAGCCCACCCACCACACTTTTCATATTTTCACCGCGCCGAATAAGAAATAAGGAACGAACTTCAGCTTGGTTGATTATTAGTTGTGCGAAAAATTCTTAGTTACACTTTCCATGCTGTACCCAATGCAGAATTGATTATTCATTTACAGCCTAAAATAATGTTTTCTCGTTTCAAATATTTTTTTTAAGTAGGATAAGGCCATATGCCTACTGATTTAGAATTTAGAATAAATTTAACTAACGTTTGGCCTAACGAGTAACGTTAAGGAGATTTGCATTTTTCAAAAGGCGTGAGGCTTTTTTCATTATTTGTCACTTATTTATAGTATAGGCCTAAAGCTTCTTCCACGGTGTAATAATTTGCAATGGGCAGTTCCAGAAACTGTCAAGAGTGGATGCATGCTTCGGAGTCTCGATGTGTTTAAGATCGAAGCTGTCACTGTCAATGTCAGTGTGTGTTGGTGGCAACTGTAGGCATATGCGGTAAATATTAATAGGCCTAGCCTAGTTATTGTCACAATCCACATAGGCCTACACGTATGTTATCACTGATTTTTTTTTTTTTTGTGTACTTAGGTTGTTGCAGATACCGTGTTTCCAATTAAACTCACACTTAAGCAACCCATATTTTCCTAAATGTGATAAACTTGCGTTCTTTCCGCACAGTGTGGTGGGTCTTTTAACGTTAGTATGACTTACTGTAGCTGTGGAATAGTTTTTAATCAGCAACTTTTAATGGGAGAATTTTTAGTTGGGTATTTTCCACCGATTTTGCTTAAGTGTGACTCGAATTGGAAACATGGTATCTGCAGCAACCTACATACACAAAACAAATGTCTCAGTGAGAACATACGTGTTCGTTGGTTGTGATTATTCCTATGCACGCCAATAGAGATCAACCCCATTTTTTTTTTTGGGGGACTACACAACTTCCCAGAAAATATTCTACACTAAATTATTAAAATCTTTCATCACTAGGTTCACAACAGATTTACTGTTTATCCACAAAATCCAGCCATTTAAAACTTACTTGGAAATGATAGAATTTATCTATATTCTGTGAGTCTTCTGTTTGCAATGTGAACAGCTATTCAGCCATTACTATAAGAGCAGAAGTAAATTCTGTTGATACTTGATGAGGTCAAAGTTAGATAAAAATGTTTGCTTGTTGTTAGTCGAATCTATTTAAATATGCATGAGTTGTGTTAAGGTCCAACTGGAAAAAACTTTTTCGCCAAACAAGCATAAAGGGTTTTCTAATTTTGTCTTTTTTAGCACTAAAACAACTTCAAAGAACTATGTATATGAATTAAAGCAAGAACTGGCAGAAACTTCAAGAAATAAACGATTCTTGGTACAATTTTAACAATAAGTTTTACTCAGTTATCATTTCAGTGAGCAAATGAATATGCAAGTTTTAGCACACAGCGGTTGACAGTTCAAGCTGACATAGGGGCCTACATATTTTTTTTCCTAAATTTTATCACAGCTACACCACACATCCCTACTGTAATTGATCATCATACGTTGTTTCAAAGGATTAGAGATACAGTTAAACATTGATTAGGCGACCTAGGCTAAATGGTTTGTTTTTTCATTTTTAACAAAATCACAAATTTATGCAAAGTGGTTGAAATTCGGACCTATACTGTAGGCCTATACCAATGTGGTGTTTATACAGTACATAGAACATCACCCAACTGTTTTTTTGTTTTTTTGCAATTAAGTCAATGTACTGTAGTTTATCTTATTTACTTTTTAATTTACAGATTAGAAGCCGGTGTGGTCATGTCGATGAAATTCAAGCTAAGAAATTCATGCTAAGCCTAAACTGTGTTTAGGGTTTGAATTCCAATTTTATGCCCAAGTGGTAATTCTCAGTTTTGTATAAGTTGTCCCAACAAACAGTTCAATACATTTGACGGAAAAGCCGGTTGATTTTGCGCGTACAGTATACCAGTTGCGTAGGAAGATATTTGTCCTAAATTCCTACAAAATGTATGAGTTTCTTTATTGTGGTAAAACTTTGTTGGAGGTGGGGAGGGTATTTATTGAAAAAGTTTCATAAAAATGGAGGAAATTTCATGAATATTGAAGCAAATTTCAATGAAAAGAAGAAAATTTCCTGGAAATTAATGACAATTTCCCAAAAAGGAGACAATTTTCCAAAACGAAAGAAATTTCACGAAAATTGAAACAAATTCCATGAAAAGGAAGAAAATTTGCTGAAAGTTAAGGAAATTTCACAAAAATTAATGAAAATTACACAAAAAAAGAAGACAATTTTCTGAAAATGAAGGAAATTTCACAAAAATTGGAGCAACTTTCACAAGAATTGATGCAAATTTCCTGAAAATGCGGAGAAATTCCTGAAAATGCGGAGAAATTCCTGAAAATGAAGGACATTTCACAAAAATTGAAGCAAATTACAGCAAATTTCCCAACATTGAGGACAATTTCCTGAAAATGAAGGAGATTTTACGAAAATTAAAGGAAATTTCCGAAAATTGGAAATAATTTCCCAAAATGAAAAAAACTGAAGATTTCTCAATAATTGACAAATTTTTCTGGAAGAAAAGATGCCATGGAATCTGGTTCTTCAAAATCAATTCATTAGACCTACATTATTGGGAGGGGGGAAATGGTACTTGCCCCCCCCCCCTCTCCCCCTTCCCCCTTTCAATCAAATTATTGGACCTCCTTTTCCTACGCCACTATAAACTGTACAGATTGAGTCACTCTACATGTAGATGTCATGCAATTTGCCAATTTTTTCTGTCAAATTTAGGTGTATATACTAGTTCCAATATATTCTCTGCAAAATATGCAAGTTTGTAGCACAACATTTTGATAGGTACCTGGAATATTGGCCCTCAGATATTGGCAAAATAAAAGCATGTACTGATGAAGACAGTACAGTATTATGGAAGGGAAAAAAAATTTAGTAAAGAAATGTGTCCTTCAATACATATAAATTTGAAAATAAGTTTGTACACTAGAATCAATATTAGAGAATAAGTTTATCTTAGAAGAAAGAGTGGACATTAGCAAAAACGAAATGGTGAAAAACATCAATATCTTATTTTGTTAAGGAGATATTGAAGGTAAAGTCCTGTCTTTTAAATTGATCAATATTTTAAAATAAATTTAAAATATTTGTTCAAACTTTCTTCAAAGGTATATGATACTGTTTTAGTACTTCCCCGAAAAATCCAATGGTTGTATGTCACAACATCTAAGGAATAAATGCAATACAATAAATACACAAAACAGGACTGGAAATTAATATTGGTTAATCATTAGCCCATCTGACCTTCTCATTTCACTAAAGCGTTCCACAAGCCCATTTCTTCACATCACACATAAAGATACTATAATTCTTATTATCGGACTTGCCCGATGGGCTTGAATGATATGGCTTCTTACCAGGTTCTAGCTAGACAAGTTTGAGTGCCAGGCTCCAGTGACAATCCAGGGTGACCCCTAGACCCCCTCCCATGAAGGATTGTTTAAAGTTAGTCCACTTCTATTGACAAATTGTCAATGAAAAGTTTTTTTTTTTAATAGGAATGCTAGAAGGATTACAAAACATTTGTATGTACAATGGATATTCAAAATACAATGGATATTCAACTGTCAAAGTGCCCCCCAACCCCCTTCCAAAAAAAAAAGTACAAACATATGTCGGAAACTCTTCTCTCAATTCCCCATTGTTAGTCATCTTGCCAAAATTTGTTACCTCTTTTATTTTCGTCCCAGTATCTTTCGAACATGGAGCTATTCTCAGTTAATATTTCCATGGTCTGACGAAAGCCAAGCGGCACATATTTTTATCAACTACGCAACTTTCGTCAATATCAAATCCCCACAAATCAAAAAGAATATCGATCAGTCCGTTATAATGTTAAGTGCATATGGGGTTTATAATAAATGTGATTGGTTACTTACATTTGGTCTATAAGCATGCCAAAATTTACTTTGTAAAAGTTTGTTTGTATGGTAAGTGACAGACTTGGCAAGCTGCCAGCAGTGATTCACAAAGATTAAAATGTGAACCTGAACTGTGCGCATACGTATGATGCATGGCGCTATCTCAGATAATAGTCCCATGTTTATGCAAAGAGCGTCATGTATGGGTGATTTTATGATAATATGTACGTTCAATTGCGTTGAATTCCTATAGTTCATTTGTTTTGATCGGAATTTATTTGATGTGCGTAATGTATTTTATGTTATGTGTGTAAATCAGCGGATGACATAAATAGAGCGAGATTAAAAGAAGATCTGTCGCCAGTGCACCACAACTGGTTATCAAAGGCCGTGGACATTGACTTGGTTGTCGATGTTATGTCTGTCCGCATTGGCGTAGGCAGGTTTTTTTTTTTTAGGGGGCTACTCATTGGTATGAATTTTGACCCGTGACAGTATCTAAGCGGAGCGCCACCATGGTTGGCGCAAGGAGCTTTACGCTGCCTATAGATTGCCGGAAATGGCACTTCCCAGGCCAAAACATGCAAATTTGAGGCTGTTTTCTTTGATTGTTCACAATTTTGCCAGAATTTTGCTGTACATTTTGCCCGAACTCTTGGTTGCCAAAAATTGGGGAACTGT